>JASVEL010012288.1:0-246179 GCA_032618575.1 Nicotiana noctiflora | reverse complement strand
TGCAATATATATATACATGTACCAAAAACATTTATAAGGAAAGACTCTGCTCTGAAATACCAGTCAATAACTCGTGATATCCACAATAATCTAGTCAACAGAATAAATCTTACTTTCATGTCTCAATTCCTTTTTCATTTCATATCTCGTGGTTTCATGTCTCAATTCCTTTTTCATTTCATATCTCGTGGTAGGCGTACCACCCGCTCCCAAATATATCAATAGATTATATCTTGTGGTAGGCGTACCACCCGCTCCCAAATATATCAATAGATTATATCTTGTGGTAGGCGTACCACCCGCTCCCAAATATATCAATAGGCTACCGGCAACTATGGCCAATGCCAAGATTTAAATCACTTTGTGGTCGGCGTGCCACACGATCCTGTCATGACCCCAAATCTGGTCGTGATGGCGCCCAGCACATTGCTAAGCCAGCCTGACCAATCAATATCAACACGGAGCTAGAAGCTCTCTCTTTAGCCCATTTAAGCATATTAATTCACGAAGCCACAACAATATATAACGAAAACGGGGAACCAAGTCCCATAATACACCAACTCCCATAGACCGAAGGGTCAAGAGTCATGAGCCTCTACTGAACATAAGTTTATAAAGGTTTACAAGATACCAAGTGCGGAAAGAAATGTCAATACAGAATCAAAAGACAGTAAGAAGGAATATCGGGTCCTGCGGACTCTGCAGCTACCTCGTATATCCCACGGATGTCGCCTCGCACAGCTACTGGATCACTGCTGAGAGGTACCTGGATCTGCACACAAGGTGCAGGGAGTAAAATGAGTACTGCCAGACTCAGTGGTAATAAACAAGGGTAAGACAGCGCGTATAAGAAATCCGCAATAAAGCACTATGTAAAGCTGTAATCAAATACCCTGTCACGGAATCGATGTCAACTGTACCTGTACCAATAAGTACCAACAAAACAGTATAGCAGCTAGCGGATGTAGCTAAATACAATGCAATGCATGATATGACCGCTACGGCGCGTAGCCCGACTCCAATTTTGGGTACCCGTGCTCACTGTGGGGGTTCAGACTCCGGAGGGGCTCCTACAGCCCAAGCACAATATTACTGCGGCGTGCAGTCCGATCCAACATATATACCGTTGCGGCGCGCAGCCCGATCCACTACCAGTCAACTAATATGCAAATACAGCCTCGCAGGCTCAAAAGTAGTTTTAAAAACCCTTTTTATTATTTTTCAGTTGGAAAACAATAATATCAAGTTCCAGAGATTGGAAATAGCATGATAACAGAAATAGCTACGGGCTAGTAACTAACATGTCAATATCATAAGACAATGATAACGATCCTCGCGGGATCTAATAACTGGCTCACGGCCCACATGTATACTCAACCGCCCAAGAAGGGGGTTCAACGGCTCAAGAGTGGCCAATATCACAATATATAATATGCAACCATCCGAGAAGAAGGTTCAACGGCTCAAGGATAGCCAATATCACAATATAGTAACAACAGGTCGGACTAAGCCATAGTCCCCAATCACAATCGACCCCGAACTCATAAGAGAGTACGTGTCTCGCCGCTACACAGCGTCACAAAGTGGTATACCGGGGTTTCGAACCCGCTGTTCATCACCCACATCTATTACTCACCTCAATACAGCCCGACGACTACTCCGCAATGCCCTTGCCATGAGAATCAAGCTCCGCACGCGTAGAATCTGATCAAATACAATAGAAACACAACAAATTAGGCTAATGGGACAACACCGAATCAATACAACTCAATTTACATCAAAATTCCCAAAGTTGTCAAAACCCGACTTTCGGTACACTTCTCGAAAAATTACAAAAGTCACATATTCGGAATCCTCATCTCGATACGAGTCTAGGCATATAAAATTTACCAAAATCGGACTCTATTTGCCCACTCAAATCGGTGTTTTTCTTCAATTTAGGCCTAGGGCTCAAACCCACCTTTAATCTTCCATTTACAGAAAATTAACCAAGGATTTCATGTTAAAATGATGTAATTAAGCCACAAAACTTACCTCCAATGAAACCCCGATGATTTCCCAGCAATCTCCCGACAATTTCTTCTCTTGGAACTCAAAAATGTATGTTTTGGGTATTAAACCCGCGACTGACTAGTTCTGGTTTTAACTTCACTGCCAGCCTATTTTCTTCATCGCGTTCGCGACGCCTCTCACGCGAACGCGATGCCTTATTCCTCTTCTCCATCTCGAACGCGACACTCTTTCACGCGTCCGCAAAGATCAACTCCTCAGCCCCCCTGACTTTTACTCTACGCGAACGCGACATGAAGTCACGCGTCCGCGATGCCTTATGAATTCCTTATACGCGAACGCGGCCCAAACCATCGCGAACGCGATGCTTCCCAGCTTCCTCTTACGCGAACGCGGCACCACCCCTCGTGAACGCGATAGTCACCTAGTCCCAGCCTACGCGAACGCGGCATAGCCCTCGCGAACGCGAAGGCTAAAATTTCGCCCGGTGATCTGCAATTTACAGCAGATCATTTCTTGCTTCCAAATGTCGGATGATGGTCCGGATTCACCCCGAGGCCCCCGGGACCCCAACAAAACCACCAACATACCCCAAAACACGATACGAACTTGTTCCAATCATAAAAACACCATCCTAAACATCAAAATCACCAATTACACACGGATTCAAGCCTAAGTTTCTTCAAAACTTCCGAATTACACATTCCCTCACAAACCCGACCAAACGACGTCCGAATGACCTGAAATTTTGCAGGCACATCCAAAATCACCTAACGGAGCTACTGCAACTATCGAAATTCCATTACGACCCCCGGATCAAAATCTCACCTACCGTTCGGATTTCGCCAAAATTCAACCTTAGCCAATTCAAGCCTAACTCACCAGATAGACTCTAACACTGATATAAAAGCATAAAACATGAAATTACAACATAACGGGGTGGTAATTCTCGTGACGACGGGCCGGGTCGTCACATTCTCCCCCTCTTAAGCAAATGCTCATCCTCGAGCGGGTCAAGAAACATACCTGAGGTCTCAAACAAGTGAGGATATTTGCTCCGCATCTCCCGCTCGATCTCCCAAGTGGCCTCCTCCACGGGTCGACCTCTCCACTGAACCTTAACTGATGCAATCTCCTTAGACCTCAATTTTCTTACTCGACGTCCCAAAATGGCAATAGGCTCCACATCATAGGATAGATCACCATCAAGCTGAATGGTACTGAAGTCTAATACATGAGACGGATCTCCAATGTACTTCCGGAGCATAGACACATGGAATACTCGATGAACGCTGGATAAGCTGGGCGGCAAGGCTAACTCATATGCCACCTCTCCAACCCTCCCGAGTATCTCAAAAGGACCAATGTACCTCTGGGACTCAACTTCCCTTTCTTCCCAAACCTCATGACACCCTTTATAGGTGAAACCTTCAACAATACTCGTCACCAACCATGAAAGACAACTCTCGAACTCTACGGTCCGCATAACTCTTCTCGCGAGACTGTGCCGTACGAAGCCTCTCCTGGATCAACTTTGCTCTATCCAGAGCATCCCGGACTAACTCGGTCCCTATCAATCTATCCTCACCGAGGCTCAAACCATCCCACGGGGATCTACACCGTCTCGCCATACAATGCCTCATACGGGCCATCTGAATACTCGACCGATAACCGTTGTTGTAGGCAAACTCAAGCAAGCGGTAGGAACTCATCCCACGAACCACCAAAGTCAATCACACAAGCTCGCAACATATCCTCCGAGATCTGAATAGTGCGCTCAGACTGTCCGTCTGTCTGGGGGTGAAATGTCGTACTCAACTCAACCCGCGTACCCATCTCTCGCTGAAATGCTCTCCAAAACCGAGAAGTGAACCGAGTACCCCTGTCGGATATGATAGACACTGGGACCCCATGCAACCGGACAATCTCTCGAATAAAGATCGTCGCCAACCGCTCCGATGAGTAGGTAGTACTAACTGGAATGAAGTGAGCGCTGACTTGGTCAGCCTATCCACAATCACCCTAACATAATCAAACTTCCTCGCTGTCCGAGGGAGTCCAGTGACAAAGTCCATAGTGATCCTCTCCCATTTCCACTCAGGAATATCAATGCGTTGAAATATGCCACCGGGCCTCTGATGCTCGTACTTAACCTGCTGACAGTTGAGGCACCGTGATACATGTCTGACAATGTCCATTTTCATCTTTCTCCACCAGTAGTGTTATTTTAAATCTTGGTACATCTTCGCGGTTCCTGGATGGATAGAATACCGCGAGCTATGGGCCTCCTCCAGAATCAACTCACAAAGGCCTTCAACATTGGGCACACATATCCGGCCCTGCATCCTCAATACACCGTCACTATCAATGGTGACATCTCTAGCATCATCATGCTGGACCCTGTCCCTAAGGACAGCCAAATGTGGATCATCATACTGGCGCTCACGAATACGATCATATAGAGATGACCGAGATACAACACAAGCCAATACTCTGCTGGGCTCCGAAATATCTAACCTCACTAGCCGATTGGCTAGCACCTGAACATCATAAGAAAATGGCCTCTCCTCGGCTAGAATATATGCCAAGCTCCCCATACTGACCGCCTTCCGGCTCAAAGCATCGGCCACCACATTGGCCTTCCCCGGATGATATAGAATATTGATGTCATAATCCTTAAGCAACTCAAGCCATCTCCGCTGTCTCAAATTAAGGTCTTTCTATTTGAACAAGTGCTGGAGACTACGATGGTCGGTATACACCTCACAAGACACGCCGTACAAATAGTGCCTCCAAATCTTCAAGGCATGAACAATGGCGGCTAGCTCCAAATTATGAACAGGATAGTTCTTCTCATGTGGCTTCAACTGCCGAGAAGCATAAGCAATTACCTTACCTTCCTTCATCAACACACAACCTATCCCCACTCTCGAGGCATCACAATAAACAGTATACGAACCTGAAGCTGATGGCAATACTAACACTGGAGCTGTGGTCAAAGCTGTCTTGAGCTTCTGAAAGCTCTCCTCGCACTCATCCGACCACACGAATGGTGCACCTTTCTGGGTCAATTTAGTCAATGAAGAAGCAATGGATGAAAATCCCTGAACAAACCGGCGATAATATCCCGCCAAGCCAAGAAAACTCCTGATCTCTGTAGCTGAGGACGGTCTAGGCCAACTCTGCACTGCCTCTATCTTCTTTGGATCAACCTGAATACCATCACGAGACACCACATGTCCCAGAAATGCTACGGACTCGATCCAAAACTCGCACTTGGAGAATTTAGCATATAACTTTTCCTCCCTCAATCTCTACAACACAATACTCAAATGCTGAGCGTGCTCCTCCTGACTACGGGAGTAGACTAGAATGTCATCAATGAACACAATCACAAATGAATCCAAATAGGGCCTGAACACACTGTTCATCAGATGCATAAATGCTGCTAGGGCATTGGTCAGCCCAAAAGACATCACGAGAAACTCATAGTGACCATATCGGGTCCTGAATGTAGTCTTCATAATATCCGAGTCCCTGATCTTCAGCTGATGATAGCCTGAACGAAGATCAATCTTAGAAAACACCCTCGCACCTTGTAACTGATCAAACAAATCATCTATGCGCGGTCGAGGGTACTTGTTCTTCACTGTCACTTTGTTCAATTGCCTATAATCAATACACATTCGCATGGAACCATCTTTCTTTTTAACAAATAATACCGGCGCACCCCACGGGGACACACTAGGGCGGATGAAACCCTTATCCAGAAGGTCTTGAAGCTGCTCTTTTAGTTCTTTCAGCTCAGCTGGTGCCATCCGGTAAGGAGGAATGGATATGGGCTGAGAGCCCGACACCAAGTCAATGCCAAAATCAATATCCCTGTCCGGCGGCATGCCCGACAGGTCTGAGGGGAATACATCTGGAAAATCCCTCACAACAGGTATAGAATCAAGGTTAGGAGACTCAGCTCCCACATCTCTCACAAAAGCCAAGTACGATAAACACCCTTTTTCAACCATCTTCTGAGCTTTTAAGAACGAAATAACACGGCTAGGGACGAAATCAGTCGAACCCCGCCACTCAATCCGAGAAATACCAGGAATGGCCAACGTAACTCTGTCTTAGCATGACAGTCCAATATAGCGTGATATGGAGACAACCAGTCCATACCCAATATAACATCAAAGTCCACCATCCCCAACAATAGCAAATCTGCCCTGGGTCTCCAGACCCCCAATAGATATAACACGAGATCTATAGACATGATCCACAACAATCGTATCACCCACGGGGGTGGATACATGAACAGAGGTAAATCAAGACTACCACGAGTCGCACCCAAATGATGTGCAAAATAAGAGGACACGTATGAATGTGTGGACCCCGGATCAAATAGAACAGCGGCATCTCTGTGACAGACGTAAATGATACCCGTAATCACCGCATCGAAGGCAACCGCATCATGCCTATCGGGAAGTGCATAGAATCGTGCTTGGCCTCCACCGGATCTCTCCTTCGCCTCTCGGGCGACCACGAGAAGACCGACCTCCACCTCTACCAGACTGAGATGGTGCTGAAGATGAGGGCTGGTCCCTCTGCTGAGTCCTGTCCCCACGGAGTCGAGGGCACTGTCTCCTCATGTGGCCAAACTCACCACACTCATAACATGCACCTGGTTCTGGAGAAAGGGACTGGAGGGAACCCCTCGCCGCAGAAGAACCCCGGGCTGATGAAGTAGGTGCTGCACCCTGGGCCGGAGGGCACCAAGTGATGACCGACCCTGCTGAAACCCCCGTCGACCACGACCATAAGAACCTCCGCTCTCGCTCCGGGCGGTCCGAATGAGAAGGTCTAGATGAGCGACCTCTCTCTCCGCCGGGAATGCCCTCTAGATGGAGCACCACTAAAATTGCCAGAACCACGAGGCCTCTTGGCCTCCCTCTCCTCTCTCTCTCGGCAACGATCCGCCTCAATAGAGCGTGCCATGTCCACAACCTGCTCAAATGATGATGACAAAACTCTCTCTCGGTCATAAGAATGCGGATAGAGTAGTTGAGGCCATCAATGAACCTCTCCTGATCCTCTCCCTATCATTAGGGATCATCCATGTGGCATGCCTAGCCAACCGTGTGAATCCGAGCTCATACTGGGTCACAGACATGTCGCCCTGAACCAACCACTCGAACTGGCGACGTAGCTCCTCGCGACGAGACCGAGGTACATATTTCTCTAGAAAGAGAGTAGAGAACTGCTGCCATGTGAGAGGTGCTGCTCCTGCAGGCCTACGCCTTTCAAACTCTTCCCACCAATCAAATGCGGGACCAATGAACTGAAAAGTAGTAAATGAAACTCCGCTGGACTCAAGAATACCAGCCGTCCGCAACATCCTCTGACACTTGTCCAAGAAACCCCGGGCATCCTCGCCCTCAACGCCACTGAAATGGGGTGGCTGAAGTCTACCAAATCTCTCAAGACGACGCTGCTCATCGTCGGGCATAACCTGAACCATATGCTCTGGAGCTGGTGCAGCTGGAGGAATAACCGGTGCAACCACCTTAGCGGGGACTGCCTCTGGCGTCTGAACTCCCTGAACAACCTGCTCAGGTGTGCGAGTTGCAGGGGTCTGCTGACCACCCCCTGTCTGAGATGTCGCTACAGTAGCAGTAGCTGATACTACCTGAGCCAAACCGGAACACACCGATAATATCTGGGCAAGAGTCTCCTGAAGACCAGGAATAGCAATAGATACAGTCTGGGCCTGAACTAGGGCTGCTAGAGCATCAACCACTGGGGGCTGCTCCTGAACAGGTACAACCGGCGGGTCAGCAGGCACTGCCTCAGCTGCCCTACCTCTACCTCTAGCACGACCGCGCCCACGGCCTCTAGCAGGTGGCAATGGAGGTCGTCCACCTCGTCCTGATGCTCGCATTCTCGCCATCTGCGAGAGAATAGAATATAGAAGTTCAGTTCTCAGAACAACAAGATCGCACGACATAGTTCAAGAAAAGTGAAGTGTTTCCTAAAGGTTCGCAGCCTCCCGAGGATAAGTACAGGCGTCCCCGTACCGATCCACGAGACTCTACTAACCGGCTCAAGACTCATGAGGCCTAGTAAACCTAGGCTCTGATACCAACTTGTCACGACCCCAAATCCGGTCGTGATGGCGCCCAGCACATTGCTAAGCCAGCCTGACCAATCAATATCAACAACGGAGCTAGAAGCTCTCTTTTGCCCATTTAAGCATATTAATTCACGAAGCCACAACAATATATATAACGAAAACGGGGAACCAAGTCCCATAATACACCAACTCCCATAGACCGAAGGGTCAAGAGTCATGAGCCTCTACTGAACATAAGTGTATAAAGATTTACAAGATACCAAGTGCGGAAAGAAATGTCAATACAGAATCAAAAGATAGTAAGAAGGAATATCGGGTCATGCGGACTCTGCAGCTACCTCATATATCCCACAAATGTCGCCTCGCACAGCTACTGGATCACTGCTGAGAGGTACCTGGATTTGCACACAAGGTGCAGGGAGTAAAATGAGTACTGCCAGACTCAGTGGTAATAAACAGGGGTAAGACAGCGCAGATAAGAAAACCGCAATAAAGCACTATGTAAAGCTGTAATCAAATACCTTGTCACAGAATCAATATCGACCGTACCTGTACCAACAAGTACCAGCAAAACAGTATAACAGCTATCAAATGTAGCTAAATGCAATGCAATGCATGAAATGACAGCTACGGCGCGTAGCCCGATCCAATTTGGGTACCCGTGCTCACCGTGGGGTTTCAGACTCCACAGGGGCTCCTACAGCCCAAGCACAATATCATGAATATATGCTGCGGTGTGCAGTCCGATCCACTACCTCCGCTGCGGCGCGCAGCCCGATCCACTACCAGTCAGCTAATATGCAAATACAGCCTCGCATGCTCAAAAGTAGTTTTGAAAACATCTTTTATCATTTTTCAGTTGAAAACAGTAATATCAAGTTCCAGAGATTGGAAATAGCATGATAACAGAGATAGCTACGGACTGGTAGTAACTAACATGTCAATATGATAAGACAATGATAACGATCCTCGCGGGATCCAATAACTGGGCTCACGGCCCACATGTATACTCAACCGCCCAAGAAGGGGGTTCAACGGCTCAAGAGTGGCCAATATCACAATATATAGTATGCAACCATCCGAGAAGGAGGTTCAACGGCTCAAGGATAGCCAATATCACAATATAGTAATAACAGGTCGGACTAAGCCATAGTCCCCAATCACAATCAACCCCGCACTCACAAGAGAATACGTGTCTCGCCGCTATACAGCGTCACAAAGTGGTATACCGGGGTTTCGAATCCGCCGGTTATCACCCACATCTATTACTCACCTCAATACAGCGCGACGACTACTCCGCAATGCCCTTGCCACGAGAATCAAGCTCCGCACGCGTAGAATCGGATCAAATACAGTAGAAACACAACAAATTAGGCCAATGGGACAAAACCCAATCAATACAACTCAATTACATCAAAATTCCCAAAGTTGTCAAAACTTGACTTTCGGTACACTTCTCAAAAAATTACAAAAGTCACATATTCGGAATCCTCATCTCGATACGAGTCTAGGAATATAAAATTTACCAAAATCGGACTCCATTTGCCCACTCAAATCAGTGTTTTTTTTCTTCAATTTAGGCTTAGGGCTCAAACCCACCTTTAATCTCACATTTACAGACAATTAACCAAGGATTTCATGTTAAAATGATGTAACTAAGCCACAAAACTTACCTCCAATGAAACCCCGATGATTTCCCAGCAATCTCCCGTCAATTTCTTCTCTTGGAACTCAAAAATGGAGGTTTTGGGTATTAAACCCGCGACTGACCAGTTCTGGTTTTAACTTCACTGCCAGCCTATTTTCTTCATCGCGTTCGCGACGCCTCTCACGCGAACGCGATGCCTTATTCCTCTTCTCCATCGCGAACGCGACACTCTTTCACGCGTCCGCGAAGATCAACTCCTCAGCCCCCCTGACTTTTACTATACGCGAACGCGACGTGAAGTCACGCGTCCGCGATGCCTTATGAATTCCTTATACGCGAATGCGGCCCAAACCATCGCGAACGCGATGCTTCCCAGCTTCCTCTTACGCGAACGCGGCACCACCCCCCGCGAACGCGATAGTCACCTAGTCCCAGCCTACGCGAACGCGGCATAGCCCTCGCGAACGCGAAGCCTAAAATTTGCCCAGTGATCTGCAATTTACAGCAGGCCATTTCTTGTTTCAAAGTGCCGGATGATGGTCCGGATTCACCCCGAGGCCCCCAGGACCCCAACGAAAACCACCAACATACCCCAAAACACGATACGAACTTGTTCCAATCATAAAAACACCATCGTAAACATCAAAATCACCAATTAGACACGGATTCAAGCCTAAGTTTCTTCAACACTTCCGAATTACACATTCCCTCAAAAACCCGACCAAACGATGTCCGAATGACCTGAAATTTTGCAGGAACATCCAAAATCACCTAACGGAGCTACTGCAACTGTCGTAATTCCATTCCGACCCCCGGATCAAAATCTCACCTACCGTTCGGATTTCGCCAAAATTCAACCTTAGCCAATTCAAGCCTAACTCACCAGATAGACTCTAACACTGATATAAAAGCATAAAACATGAAATTACAACATAACGGGGTGGTAATTCCCGTGACGACGGGCCGGGTCATCACAGATCCCATTTCTTATTATATAAGTGGTCGGCGCGCCATACGATCCCAATTCATAAATATATAAGTGGTCGGCGTGCCACACGATCCCATTTCTTATTATATAAGTGGTCCGCGAGCCACACTATCCCAGTTCATAAATATATATATTACCGGTTACCAATCCCCCCACGAGTTCAAGTATATGATTTGTTTCAAAATCGGACCTCAATTCGAGGTCCAATTTCCTAATTCATGAAAAACCCTATATTCTACCAAAAACAAGAAATTCTACCATGAAAACGGGAGTTCGCATTTGCGAATTATTGTTCGCATTTGCGAACACAGGCAGAATATTGGGGAGTTCGCATTTGCGAACTATTGTTCGCATTTGCGAACACGCATTTGCGAATTCGCATTTGCTAACTTTTGTTCCCATTTGCGAATTCGCATTTGCTAACATTTGTTCGCATTTTCAACTCTGCAGATCAGGTGCTGAAAGCAACTTTCTAACATGAAAAATTGATCTCGTGGCCTATCCAAAATTCACCCGAGCCCTCGGGGCTCCAAACCAAATATGCACATTGACTTAAAAACATCATACGAACTTGTTCGCGCGATCAAATCGCCAAAATAACATCAAAATCAATGAATTGAGCCTTAAAACTCAAGAATTCTTTCAAATTTCATAATTTCCAAAATTTCCAATTTAAGGCCGAAACACGTCAAACGACGTCTGTTTTTAACCAAACTTTACAGGAAGTGCTTAACCAATATATTTGACCTGTACCGGGTGTCGAAACCAAAATACGAGCCCGATATCACCACTTTTCAATCAAATTTCAGTTTCATTTTCCTTAAACATTTTCGGAAAACAATTTAACAGAAAAATTCTTTTACCGGGGTTCTAGACCTCGGATTTCAATTCCGGGCATACGCCCAAGTTCCATATTTTTCTACGGATTTTCTGAGACCATCAAATCACGGTTCCAGGTCCGTTTATCAAAAATGTTGACCAAAGTCAACCATATCAATATTAATATCAAAATTCCTCAATTTTTTCACATATTTCACATATTTCAACATAAAAATTTTCCAGCTTTGTGCCCGAACTATGCACGCAAATCGAGGCAACTATAAATGAGGTTTTCAAGACCTCAAAAGCTCGAAATGATTAATAAAACAAGTGATGACCCTTTGGGTCGTCACATTCTCCACCTCTAAAACAACCGTTCGTCCTCGAATGGACAAAAGAAAGAAGTACCTGAGTCAAGGAATAGACGAGGATATCGGCTCCGCATGTCAGACTCGGACTCCCAGGTCGATGCCTCAGGAGGCTGACCCCTCCACTGAACTCGCACAGAAGGAAAACTCTTCGACCTCAATTGTCGAACCTGCCGATCTAGGATAGCTACCGGCTCCTCCTCATAGGACAGATCTTTGTCCAATTGGACAGTGCTGAAATCTAACACGTGCGACGGATCGCCGTGATATTTTCGAAGCATGGACACATGAAACACTCGATGTACAACTGATAAGCTAGGTGGCAAGGCAAGTTTATATGCCACTTCTCCCACACGATCAAGAATCTCGAATGGCCCAATAAACCTAGGGCTAAGTTTGCCCTTCTTTCCAAATCTCATTACTCCCTTCATAGGCGACACTCGGAGCAATAATCGCTCCCCAATCATGAAAGCTATATCTCGAACCTTGCGATCTACATAGCTCTTTTATCTAGACTGAGCTGTGCGAAGCCTATCTTGAATAATCTTGACCTTATCTAAGGCCTCCTGAACTAAATCCGTACCCAATAACCGAGCTTCTCCCGGTTCAAACCATCCAACCGGAGAACGACACCGCCTACCATACAATGCTTCATAAGGAGCCATCCGGATGCTCGATTGATAACTATTATTATAAGCAAACTCTGCCAAAGGCAGGAATTGATCCCACGAACCTCCAAAATCAATAACACACGCCCGTAGCATATCTTCCGGTATCTGAATAGTCCTCTCGGACTGACCATCCGTCTGGGGATGAAAGGCTGTACTTAGCTGAACTTGCATGCCCAACTCTCGTTGAACCGCCTTCCAGAAATGTGAGGTAAATTGTGCACCTCGATCTGAAATAATAGAGATTGGCATGCCATGAAGGCAAACGATAAATAATAGAGATTGGCACGCCATGAAGGCAAACGATCTCCCTGATATAAATTTCAGCTAACCTCTCGGATGAATAGGTAGTGGCAATAGGAACAAAATGAGCTGACTTGGTCAGCCTATCAACAATCACCCAAACAGCATCAAACTTCTTCCGAGTCTTCGGAAGTCCGGAAACGAAATCCATCGTGATTCGCTCCCACTTCCATTCAGGAAGTTCAATTCTCTGAAATAAACCGCCAGGTCTGTGATGTTCATACTTAACCTACTGACAATTAAGACACCGTCCCACATATGTCACAATATCCTTTTTCATTCTACGCCACCAATAATGTTGACGCAAATCTCGATACATTTTCGCTGCGCCTGGATGAATAGAATACCGCGAACTGTGAGCTTCTTCTAGAATCAATTCTCTAAGCCCATCAACATTCGGCAGACAAATGCGCCCTTGCATCCTCAAGATACCCTCAGCATCTAAGGTGACCTGTTTAGCACCTCCTCGCTGGACCTTATCTCTAAGGTCACATAAATAAGAATCATTATATTGTTGATCGCGGATACGCTCCAATAATGAAGAGCGAGCGATCGTGCAAGATAGTACTCGATTAGGCTCAGAAATATCCAACCTCACAAATTGGTTGGCCAGTGACTCAACATCCAAAGCAATTGGTCTCTGATTGACTGGAATATAAGCAAGGCTACCCATACTGGCTGACTTTCTACTCAAAGCGTCGGCCACCACGTTTGCTTTTCCCGGATGATATAAAATGGTGACATCATAATCTTTTAGCAATTCTAGCCACCTTCTCTGCCTCAAATTCAACTCTTTCTGCTTAAACAAATACTGAATACTCTTATATACTGAATACTCTTATGATCGGTGTATACTTCACATGCTACACCATACAAATAATGCCTCCAGGATCTTCAATGCGTGAATAATCGCCGCCAATTCTAGATCATGCACTGGATAGTTCTTTTCATGAATCTTTAACTATCTCGAAGCATAGGTAATAACCTTGCCATCCCGCATTAACACTGCACCAAGCCCAATACGGGAAGCATCACAATAAACAGTATAAGGTCCCGTACCTATGGGTAAAACCAATACCGGTGCTGTGGTCAAAGTTGTCTTGAGATTTTGAAAGCTCGCCTCACATTCATCGGACCATTCAAATTGAACACCCTTTTGGGTCAATCTGGTCAGTGGGGTTGCAATAGACGAAAATCCTTCTACGAATCGGCGATAATAACCCGCTAACCCCAAGAAACTCCGAATATCTGTGGCTGATGTCGGTCTAGGCCAGCTCTTGACTGCCTCAATTTTCTTCGGATCAACCTAAATACCTGCTGCCGTCACAATATGACCCAGGAATGCAACTGAACTTAGCCAAAATTCACACTTTGAAAATTTTGCATATAGCTGGCTATCTCTCAGAGTCTGTAAGGCCACTCTGAGATGTTGCGCATGCTCCTCCTGACTATGGGAATATATTAATATGTCATCAATGAAGACTATTACAAACAAGTCTAAATAAGGCCGGAAC
Organism: Nicotiana noctiflora; assembly: GCA_032618575.1. Classification (NCBI taxonomy): domain Eukaryota; kingdom Viridiplantae; phylum Streptophyta; class Magnoliopsida; order Solanales; family Solanaceae; genus Nicotiana; species Nicotiana noctiflora. Next base: position 231,737 of record JASVEL010012288.1, on the reverse strand, counting down.
ACCCGATTCATTAATTCCATAAAAGCTGCTGGAGCATTTGTCAACCCAAAAGACATGACCAGAAATTCATAATGTCCATACCGAGTGCGGAACGCTGTCTTAGGGACATCAGATGCCCTAATCTTCAGCTGATGATAACCGGATCTCAAATCTATCTTTGAAAATACCTTGGCACCCTGAAGCTGGTCAAATAAATCATCAATTCGCGGAAGTGGATATTTATTTTTGATAGTCACCTTGTTTAACCGTCGATAGTCAATGCACATTCTCATCGAACCATCTTTCTTCTTTACAAATAATACAGGTGCACCCCACGGCGAAACACTGGGTCTAATGAAACCCTTTTCAAGTAAATCCCGCAATTGTTCCTTCAATTGGTTTAACTCCATCAGGAGCCATACGATATGGGGGAATGGAAATGGGCTGAGTGCCTGGAGCCAAGTCAATGCAAAAATCAATGTCCCTATCGGGCGGCATACCTGGTAAGTCTGAAGGAAATACTTCAGGAAATTCGCGAAGGCACAGAGTCAATAGAAGGAACCTCAGCACTAGAATTACGGACATAGGCCAAATAAGCCAAGCATCCCTTTCCAACCATACGCTGAGCCTTAACATAAGAAATAACATTGCGACTAGTATGACCTGAAATTCCTTTCCACTCTATACGAGGCGAATTCGGCAGATCTAAAGTCACAGTCTTGGCATGGCAATCTAAAATAGCATGATATGGAGATAGCCAGTCCATGCCTAGTATAATATCAAAGTCCACCATATTTAGGAGTAATAAATAAGCACGGGTCTCGAGACCCTCAATTACTATAATACATGACTGATGAACTCGATCAACCACAATAGAATTGCCTACTGGTGTAGACACATGAACAGGAACACTCAGTGGATCGCTGGGCTGAATCAAGTACGGTGCAAAATACGAAGACACGTACGAATATGTAGACCCAGGGTCAAATAATGCCGATGCCTTTCTATCATAAACCAAAATAATACCTGTAATGACGGCATCAGAAGACTCAGCCTCTGGTCTGGCGGGAAGTGCATAACATCGGGGCTGTGCCCCACCACCCTGAGCAGTATCTCTAGGACGATCAGCTGCTGGCTGGTCTCTACCTCTATCGGTCCGAGCTCCACCTCTATGACCTCTACCTCCACCTCTATGTCCTCTACCTCCGCCTCTAGCCGGCTGGGCAGGCTGTGAGGGAACTGGGGCCTGAATCATGGCACGAGAACCCTGCTGATGAGATCTGTCAGAAGCTCGAGGGCAATACCTTGCAATGTGCCTAAGATCACCGCACGTAAAACAAGCCCTCGGCTGCTGAAAATGGCGAAGTGGTTGAGCATTAACAGGAGGCTGATCTGAATACTGCCCACGAAAACCACGATCACCTGGTCCACCCTGTGAAGCCTGAAAGGCGGAATGGAAAGGCCTGGAAGACTGGCCTCTATCAAAAGATTCTCTGCCACCAGAAGAAGAACCACTAAACCTGCCTGAATGACGAGGCCTCTTGTCCGAAGAATAACCACCTCCCCGAGCAAGAGCCATCTCAACCCTGCGTGCTGCATTAGCTGCCTCCTGAAATGATATGTCACTCCTCATTCCCATCGCCATCTGAAGCCTATTTGGCTGATTAAGCCCATCTATAAACCTGCGGACCCTCTCCCGCTCTGTGGGAAGTATCACCACTGCATGACGAGCCAAATCAACAAATCTCGTCTCATACTGAGTGACCGTCATAGTGCCCTGATGGAGGCGCTCAAACTGCCTCCGAAGTGCATCCCGCTGAGTAGCATGGAGAAACTTCTCCAGAAATAGCTCCGCAAACTGATCCCATGATAGAGCTGGGGACCCTGCTGGTCGAGTCAAGCAATAATCCCTCCACCAAGTCTTGGCGGATCCTGAAAGCCTGAATGTACAGAAGTCAACCCCATTGACTCCACAATCCCCATAGTCTTGAGAATCTCGTGGCAGCTGAATAAGAAATCCTGAGGATCCTCTGATGTGGCACCGCTGAAAGTAGTGGTAAACGGCTTGGAGAACCGATCAAGTCTCCATAAAGAATCAGAAGTCATGGCCGCTCCATCTCCGGCATGAGCCGTGGTACCTGACTGAGTGGCCACAGTTGGCTGAACCACTGGTGCCTAAGGCTGGGGAGCTACTGGCTCCGGAGTACGTGCGACAGGAGTCTGGGCCCCTCCTCCAGCCTGAGAAGCCGCTGGTGCAGCTAGTAATAAGCCTACTCTGGCAACGCTGTCCATAAAATCCACTATCCTGACCAGAGCCTCCCGAAGATCCGGGGTAAATAAAGCCTCTCCCGGGACTTGAGCTGGGCCCACTGGAGCTGCTGGGACTAGAACCTCCTCGTCAATCTCAATATGAGGTTCCACCTCCAGAGTAGCTGCCTGGATCTGAGCTCTACCCCTACCGCGGCCTCCGATACGGCTTCGGCCCCTCACGGGAGCTGCCTGGGGCTCGGGCTGCTGGTCAGCGGACGAAGAAGCGCGTGTTCTTACCATCTGCGGAAGAACAGAGTAGAAGTTCAATTAACATTTGAAAGATCAAGTCGCACGACCGGAAAGAATAAAGGGAAAATTTTCCTAACTCTGTAGCCTCTGGAGGATAAATACAGACGTCTCCGTACCGATCCCTCAGACTCTACTAAGGTTGTTCGTGAGTTGTGAGACCTATGCAACCTAGTGCTCTGATACCAACTTGTCACGACCCGAATTTCCCACCATCGGGGGTCATGATGGCACCTACTAGTGGAAGCTAGGCAAGCCAAATATTAATTACACCTCCATTAATTACCAAATTCTTATTAGTACTTTAAAATTAAAAACATATAAATTACAGCGGAATAATTAAACTTAGCGGAAGACTTAGTCAATCTTATCAAGTATGATAAAGAAAACCCCAAACATGATACACTACCCAAGACCGGTGTCACAATACTCACGAACTTCTAAGAATAATACACACAATGGTCTGAAAGAAAATATAAGCTGTTTATCTCGAATACATGAGATAACAGAATGAAATACATAGACAGAAGAGACAACGGGTCCTGCGGACGCCTGCAAGGCTACCTCGTAGTCTCCGTAGTCGGAATATCCACAATCGCTATCGTCGTTGCTGCTGTCCGTAACCTGTATCTGCGCAAAAAGAGCGCAGAGTGTAGTATCAGCACAACCGACCCCATGTGCTGGTAAGTGCCTGGCCTATCCCAACGAATTAGTGACGAGACTAAGGCCAGTCACCCACATAAACCTGTACAGTTGCAATATATATATACATGTACCAAAAACATTTATAAGGAAAGACTCTGCTCTGAAATAACAGTCAATAACTCGTGATATCCAGAATAATCTAGTCAACAGAATAAATCTTACTTTCATGTCTCAATTCCTTTTTCATTTCATATCTCGTGGTAGGCGTACCACTCGCTCCCAACTATCACAGTAATTATATGTTGTGGTAGGCGTACCACCCGCTCCCAAATATATCAATAGATTATATCTTGTGGTAGGCGTACCACCCGCTCCCAAATATATGAATGGATTATATCTTGTGGTAGGCGTACCACCCGCTCCCAAATATATCAATAGGCTACCTGGCAACTATGGCCAATGCCAAGATTTAAATCACTTTGTGGTCGACGTGCCACACGATCCCATTTCTTATTATATAAGTGGTCGGCGTGCCACACGATCCCATTTCTTATTATATAAGTGGTCGGCGCGCCACACGATCCCAATTCATAAATATATAAGTGGTCGGCGTGCCACACGATCCCATTTCTTATTATATAAGTGGTCGACGCGCCACACGATCCCAATTTATAAATATATATATTACCGGCATTTAGCCAATAATCTCTACATCAACAATATTTATACATAACTGAATTCCTATTCCTACAAGCTAGGATAGAACAAACACTTACCTCAAATGTTTTACGAACAATTCAATCTGTGGCAATGCCTTTTCCTTTCAAATTCGGCTCCAATCCAATCGTATCTATACACAATTGATTTAATATCATCAATATTACTCAACAAACTAATTCGTAAGGCCAATTTCAACTTTTACAACATTCTGCCCGGAATAGTGAATTTCGACCCCGGCCCACATGGTCGGAACTCGGGGTTCGGACCAAAATCCGGTTACCCATCCCCCCACGAGTTCAAGTATATGATTTGTTTCAAAATCGGACCTCAATTCGAGGTCCACTTTCCTAATTCATGAAAAACCCTATATTCTACCAAAAACAAGAAATTCTACCATGAAAACGGGAGTTCGCATTTGCGAACTATTGTTCGCATTTGCGAACACAGGCAATATTGGGAAGTTCGCATTTGCGAACTATTGTTCGCATTTGCGAACTATTGTTCGCATTTGCGAAGGGAGTTCGCATTTGCGAACTCTGCAGAATATTGGGGAGTTCGCATTTGCGAACTATTGTTCGCATTTGCGAACTCTGCAGACCAGGTGATGACAGCAACTTTCTAACATGAAAAATTGATCTCGTGGCCTATCCAAAGTTCACCCGAGCCCTCGGGGCTCAAAACCAAATATGCACACTGACTTAAAAACATCATACGAACTTGCTCGCGCGATCAAATCGCCAAAATAACATCAAAATCAATGAATTGAGCCTTAAAACTCAAGAATTCTTTCAAATTTCATAATTTCCAAAATTTACAATTTAAGGCCGAAACACGTATTCTTTTACTGGGGTTCTAGACCTCGGATTTAAATTCCGGGCATACGCCCAAGTTCCATATTTTTCTACGGATTTTCTGAGACCGTCAAATCACGGTTCCGGGTCCGTTTATCAAAAATGTTGACCAAAGTCAACCATATCAATATTAATATCAAAATTCCTCAAATGTTTCACATATTTCACATATTTCAACATAAAAATTTTCCAGCTTTGTGCCCGAACTGTGCACGCAAATTGAGGCAACTATAAATGAGGTTTTCAAGACCTCAGAAGCTCGAAATGATTAATAAAACAAGTGATGACCCTTTGGGTCGTCACAAATGAGGCCATAAATCTCTTTATGAGAAGAATATATTGGAAAAGTCAACCGAATGTTGACCGACGAGTTAGACAGCTCGGAATGGAAATCTGATGATTTGACTAGTTTCAAGGGATCATTTATGACTTAGGAGAGCAACCAGAATCGAATTCGGAGGTCCAATGTAGTTTTAGGCTTGAATTGGCGAGATTTTTATCCATGCTCGGAATGAAATTCCGAGAGTTGGAGTAGCTCTGTTAGGTGATTTTGGATATGCGTGCAATATTGATAGCATCACTGATAAGGATAGAGTTTTGGAAGCTCCAAGAAGGCCATTTACAAGATCTCAAGCTAAGGAATTGCAAACTAAGGTTGATGGAATTCAATGGCAAATAAAGAAGCTTCTAACTATGGAGGAAGAGCTCATGCCCAAAGGAGAAGAGTTGTCAAAGTTTTACAACTATTTGGTTGCTCAAATTGAAGTCCAAGAGGAGGAAGATTTGGTTACCCAAATCAGCCCTTGGAGTCACCAAATAGGCTCAAAATGAGCTTAAAAGAGTTCCAGAAAGAGGTGTTACAAGAATAGCCAATTGGAGTCCAAACAAATGGCCCAAAACTAGTTGTTTTAAGGCCCAAATCTGCCCCAAAGGGTCTTGGCCGCCCCTCACCTAACCAAAGACTTTTCTTAGACTTTAGCAACCACCTACCTCATTGTAATAATTGTGTTTTCCACTACAACCACCCCATCTAGTTTTTAATGTTATTTTTATGCCTTTATACTCCTATAAATAGTGTGTTCTTCTCCTTCATAAGACAGATTATTATTGATTGAGTATATCATACTTTGAGAGTTCTTTTGAACCTTTGTTACTTGTGCTTTGAGATTTATCTTTCAAACTTTACTAGTTCATAGTTCGAGGTAGTAAAATAACTTCTCTTTTGTGATATCTTTGATTCCTTTGTGGTATTCTTAGAAGGCGATTAATACTAGTATTAATTGTTGTCTCAAGTTACTCGTAAAGTGGTTAAGATCCGAATCTATTGTTTTGATTTGCTTTTTAAGCAAAGGTCGTTTGATTTCTTTCATAAATCAAGACGTTGTTACTTTGATCTTGTCAAGGCTATATAACTTGAGTTCTTGAAAGTTCTCGGAATTCTTTCCTTGAATCTTTCCCATATCCTTTATTTTCATCTCTTTAATTCTAGTTGTTCAATTCCCGTTGTTATTGCTTCCGCATTTACTTCTCAAATTCTTACTCTAGTTTGGATTCCCAACCTAGTTGTTATCAAGTGGTATCAGAGCGGTTCTATCAAGATTTCGTTCTTGATAATTCTTGGGATATTTTGAAAAAAAAAACAGATAAAAATAAAAAAAATGAAATCCAATTTAAAACAAGAAGAAATACAATTGCTTGCTCTCGAGGATACATCTTTTGTATCTAAGTGTTTCCAATAATTAACAAAGGAAACAAGAAGAGGGGATCCTTGAATTTCTTACTCTTTGTATTCTGCGCATTTATATTCTTTCCTTTTCGTTCGTGTCTTGTTTCAACCGAGCCTAAAAGTTCTAGGATTTGGTTCTTTCTTCTTTTAATTGTTCCCAAAAACAAAAGAAAAATCTGAGTTTTACTACTGAGAACTACATACAAGTTAGGTTTAACTATAAATCTATAAAGTACTTTGTTCAAAGGTTATTCCGAGAGAAAAAAAGAAGCTAATTTGTGTGATACATTTTTTAAAGATGTCACATACAGGTAGTGATAATGAACGAATGGTTCTCCAAGAAGCTGAAATCAAAGCAAGGAATGATTTTACCTTGCAAGCCATGCATCAACAGTTTGAAAGGCTGAATCTCCAACTCCAAGAAATGAGGGATACCATTGCAGATCAAAATGATACAATAGCTGAACTTAGGAGGGATAATAATGTTAGGCCACCTGCTAGAAGAAATGTACCCCATGCTCCTATTGTAAATCAAGCAAACTTTATTGATGATTTTAATGATATTGATTTTGATAGGGTGAGAGGAGATAGGAGGGGACAAAGAGGTAGGATAGAGGATGATAATATAAGTAATATAAAGATGCGGATGCCATCTTTCAAGGGAACAAGGGATCCAGACTTGTATCTTGATTGGGAGAGAAAGGTTGAAGCAATCTTTGACTGTCACAACTACTCTGAATGTAAGAAGGTTAAACTTGCTGTTGTTGAGTTTTCTGATTATGCTTCTATTTGGTGGAAAAAGCTTAATAGGGATCGACTACAAGAAGGACAAGCACCAATTGCTACTTGGACTGAGGCAAAAAGGGTGATGAGGAAGAGATTTGTACCATCACACTTTCAAAGAGAGCTACAACTATGCCTTCAAACATTGAAGCAAGGGTCCATGTCAATAGATGAGTACTTTAAGGCTATGGATATAGCTATGATCCAAGCTAATTGTATGGAAGAAAAAGAGGCTACAATGGCTAGGTTTTTAAATGGTTTAAATAAAGATATAGCTGATGTAGTTGAATTACAACAATATGTAACTGTCACGACCCCAAATCTGGTCGTGATGGCGCCCAGCACATTACTAAGCCAGCCTGACCAATCAATATAAACAACGAAGCTAGAAGCTCTCTTTAGCCCATTTAAGCATATTAATTCACGAAGCAACAACGATACATATAACGAAAACGGGGAACCAAGTCCCATAATACATCAACTCCCATAGACCGAAGGGTCAAGAGTCGTGAGCCTCTACTGAACATGAGTGTATAAAGGTTTACAAGATACCAAGTGCGGAAAGAAAAGTCAATGCGAAATCAAGAGACATTGAGAAGGAATATCGGGTCCTGCGGACTCTGCAGCTACCTCGAATATCCACAAATGTCGCCTCGCACAGCCACTGGATCACTGCTGAGAGGTACCTGGATCTGCACACAAGGTGCAGGGAGTAAAATGAGTACTGCCAGACTCAGTGGTAATAAACAAGGGTAAGACAACGCAGATAAGAAATCCGCAATAAAGCACTATGTAAAGCTATAATCAGCTACAGTAGAATACCAACAAGTATCAACAACATGGTATAACAACTAGCAGAAGTAGCTAAATGCAATGCAATGCATGAAATGACCACTACGGCGCGTAGCCCGATCCAATTTGGGTACCCGTGCTCACTGTGGGGATTCAGACTCCAGAGGGGCTCCTACAGCCCAAGCATAATATCATGAATATACGCTGCAGCGTGCAGCCTGATCCACTACTAGTCAGCTAATATGCAATCACGGCCTCGCAGGCTCAAAAGTAGTTTTGAAAACATCTTTTATCATTTTTCAGTTGAAAACAGAAATATCAAGTTCCAGAGATCTGGAAATAACATGATAACAGAAATATCTGCGGACTAGTAGTAAACTAGCATGTCAATATGATAAGACAATGATAACGATCCTCGCGGGATCCAATAACTGGCTCACGGCCCACAAGTATACTCAACCGCCCAAGAAGGGGTTCCTCGGCTCAAGAGTGGCCATTATCACAATATATAATATGCAACCATCCGAGAAGGAGGTTCGACGGCTCAAGAATAGCCTAATATCATAATACACAGTATCAACAAGTCGGACTATGTCATAGTCCCCAATCACAATCGACCCCGCACTCACAAGAGAGTACTTGTCTCGCCGCTATACAACGTCACAAAGTGGTATACCGGGGTTTCGAACCCGCTGGTCATCACCCACATCTATTACTCACCTCAATACGGCGCGGCGACTACTCCGCAATGCCCTTTCCACGAGAATCAAGCTCCGCACGCGTAGAATCTGATCAAATACAGTAGAAATACAACAAATTAGGCCAATGGGACGACACCCAATCAATACAACTCAATTTACATCAAAATTCCCAAAGTTGTCAAAACCCGACTTTCGGTACGCTTCTCGAAAAATTACAAAAGTCACATATTCGGAACCCTCATCTCGATACGAATCTAAGCATATCAATTTTACCAAATTCGGACTCCATTTGCCCATTCAAAACCTTGATTTTCTAAAGTTCAAGCCTAGGGCTAAATCCTCCATAAATTACCCCAAATTCCTCCATTTTCATGATATAATTGCATAATATTACCAATACTAATCATAGTTTAAGTCCATAGTTGATTACCCGATGATTTCCCTTGAGTTTCTCTTCAAAATCGCCCAAATCGCCTCTAAAGCCGAGACCCAAATGTGTGAAATGTGTTCTGAAATTTTCTAACTTCTGATACACTTAACTCACTGCGATTTTCGCTTCTGCGGACCATTTTCCGCCCTTGCGGAACCGCTTCTGCGACCAACTGGTCGCTTCTGCGAACCCAGGCCTATTTGGCCAATTCTGCTCCTGCGATCCATGAGCCGCCCCTGCGCGTCCGCTTCTGCGGAATTTCTCCCGCCCTTGCGGTCCTTTCCGCCTCTGCGATCAAGACTTCGCTCCTGCGGACTCGCCTATGCGGTCAAGAATCCGCTTCTGCGGACTTTCCCCTTACTCATCAAGTCCGCTCCTGCGGACCAGAGTCCGCTCCTGCGGACTCGCCCAGGCGGTCAAGAATCCGCTTCTGCGGACTTTCCCCTTTTTCATCAAGTCCGCTTCTGCGGTCACCCACTCGCACCAGCGACGCCGCTTCAGCGGAAAGGATTCCGATTTTTCCACATTTTCTCCCGTTTAGCCATCCGAAAACACCCCGAGGCCCCCGGGACCTCATCCAAACACACCAACACATCTTAATACCTTATTCGAACTTGCTCAAATCCTCAAAACACGTCTAACAACATCAAAACCCATAATTCGCATCGAATTCAAGCCTAAATTCCTTGAAACACTCCGAATTACACAATCAATCAAAAACCTGACCAAACGACGTCTAAATGACCTGAAATTTTGCAGACATATCCAAAATCACATAACGAAGCTACAGGAATTGTCGGAATTCCATTCCGACCCCGGATCAAAATCTCACCTACCATTCGGATTTCGCCAAAATTCAACCTTAGCCAATTCAAGCCTATTTCTACACCGGCCTCCAAATTCAATTCCGATCGCTCCCCTAAGTCAAAAATCACCTCCCGAAACTAACCGAATCATCAGAATCCGATTCCGTGCCCCCTAACCAAATAGTCAACCCCAGGTTGACTTTCCTTAATCAAGTTTCCTTCACAAAGGCTATATGCCTCATTTCCAATCCAATTCACTCCTAACTCACCCGATAGACTCTAACACTAATATAAAATCATAAAACATGTATTTACAACATAACGGGGTGGTAATTCTCGTGACGACGGGCCGGGTCGTCACATTCTCCCCCTCTTAAGCAAACGCTCGTCCTCGAGCGGGTCATGAATCATACCTGAAGTCTCAAACAAGTGAGGATATCTGCTCCGCATCTCCCGCTCGATCTCCCAAGTGGCCTCCTCCACGGGTCGACCTCTCCACTGAACCTTAACTGATGCAATCTCTTTAGACCTCAATTTTCTCACCTGACGTCCCAAAATGGCAATAGGCTCCACATCATAGGATATATCACCATCAAGTTGAATGGTACTGAAATCTAATACATGAGACGGATCTCCAATGTACTTCCGGAGCATAGACACATGGAATACTGGATGGACGCTGGATAATCTGGGCGGCAAGGCGAACTCATATGCCACCTCTCCAACTCTCTTGAGTATCTCAAAAGGACCAATGTACCTGGGAATCAACTTCCCTTTCTTCCCCAACCTCATGACACCCTTCATAGGTGAAAACTTCAACAATACTCTATCACCAACCATGAAAGACAACTCTCGAACTCTACGGTCCGCATAACTCTTCTGACGAGACTGTGCTGTACGAAGCCTCTCCTGGATCAACTTTGCTCTATCTAGAGCATCCTGGACTAACTCAGTCCCTATCAATCTAACCTCACCAGGCTCAAACCATCCCACGGGGATCTACACCGTCTGCCATACAATGCCTCATACGGGGCCATCTGAATACTCGACTGATAACTGTTGTTGTAGGCAAACTCAGCAAGTGGTAGGAACTCATCCCACGAACCACCAAAGTCAATCTCACAAGCTCGCAACATATCCTCCAAGATCTGAATAGTGCGCTCAGACTGTCCGTCTGTCTGGGGGTGAAATGCTGTACTCAACTCAACCCGTGTACCCATCTCTCGCTGAAATGCTCTCCAAAACTGAGAAATGAACTGAGTACCCCTGTCGGATATGATTGACACTTGGACTCCATGCAACCGAACAATCTCTCGAATAAAGATCGCTGCCAACCGCTCCGATGAGCAGGTAGTACTAACTAGAATGAAGTGAGCTGACTTGGTCAGTCTATCCACACTCACCCATACAGAATCAAACTTCCTCGCCGACCGAGGGAGTCCAGTAACAAAGTCCATAGTGATCCTCTCCCATTTCCACTCAGGAATATCAATGCGCTGAAATACACCACCGGGCCTCTGATGCTCGTACTTAACCTGCTGACAGTTGAGGCACCGTGCTACATGTCCGACAATGTCCATTTTCATCTTTCTCCACCAATAGTGCTGTTTCAAATCTTGATACATCTTCGCGGCTCCCGGATGGATAGAATACCGCGAGCTATGGGCCTCCTCCAGAATCAACTCACGAAGGCCATCAACATTGGGCACGCATATCCGGCCCTGCATCCTCAATACGCCGTCACTATCAATGGTGACATCTCTAGCATCATCATGCTGAACTCTGTCCCTAAGGACAGCCAAATGTGGATCATCATACTGATGCTCACGAATACGATCATATAGAGATGACCGAGATACAACACAAGCCAATACCCTGCTGGGCTCCGAAATATCTAACCTCACTAGCCAATTGGCTATTACCTGTACATCATAAGTAAATGGCCTCTCCTCAGCTGGAATATATGCCAAGCTCCCCAAACTGACCGCCTTCCGGCTCAAAGCATCGGCCACCACATTAGCCTTCCCCGGATGATATACTATAGTAATGTCATAATCCTTAAGCAACTCAAGCCATCTCCGCTGTCTCAAATTAAGGTCTTTCTGTTTGAACAAGTGTTGGAGACTACGATGGTCGGTATACACCTCACAAGACACACCGTACAAATAGTGCCTCCAAATCTTCAAGGCATGAACAATGGCGGCTAGCTCCAAATCATGAACAGGATAGTTCTTCTCATGTGGCTTCAACTGCCGAGAAGCATAAGCAATTACCTTACCTTCCCGCATCAACACACAACCTATCCCCACTCTCGAGGCATCACAATAAACAGTATATGAACATGAAGCTGATGGCAATACTAACACTGGAGCTGTGGTCAAAGCTGTCTTGAGCTTCTGAAAGCTCTCCTCGCACTCATCCGACCACACGAATGGTGCACCCTTCTGGGTCAATTTAGTCAATAAAGAAGCAATGGATGAAAATCCCTGTGAACAAACCGGCGATAATATCCCGCCAAACCAAGAAAACTCCTGATCTCTGTAGCTGAGGTCGGTCTAGGCCAACTCTGCACCGCCTCTATCTTTTTCTGATCAACCTGAATACCATCACGAGACACCACATGTCCCAGAAATACTACGGACTCGAGCCAAAACTCGCACTTGGAGAATTTAGCATATAGCTTCTCCTATCTCAATCTCTGTAGCACAATACTCAAATGCTGAGCATGATTCTCCTGACTACGGGAGTAGACTAGAATGTCATCAATGAACACAATCACAAATGAATCCAAATAGGGCCTGAACACACTGTTCATCAGATGCATAAATGCTGCTGGGGCGTTGGTCAGCCCAAACAACATCACAAGAAACTCATAATGACCATATCGGGTCCTGAATGCAGTCTTCATAATATCTGAGTCTCTGATCTTCAGCTGATGATAGCCTGAACGAAGATCGATCTTAGAAAACACCCTCGCACCTTGTAACTGATCAAACAAATCATCTATGCACGGTAGAGGGTACTTGTTCTTCACCGTCACTTTGTTCAATTGCCTATAATCAATACACATTCGCATGGAACCATCTTTCTTTTTAACAAATAATACCGGTGCACCCCACGGGGACATACTAGGGCGGATGAAACCCTTATCCAGGAAGCTCCTGAAGTTGCTCTTTCAGTTCTTTCAACTCAGCTGGTGCCATCCGATAAGGAGGAACGGATATAGGCTGAGTGCCCGGCACCAAGTCAATGCCAAAATCACTATCCCTGTCCGGCGGCATGCCCGGCAGGTCTGAGGGGAATACATCTGGGAAGTCCCTCACAACAGGTACAGAATCAATGCTAGGAGACTCGGCTCCCACATCTCTCACAAAAGCTAAGTACGATAAGCACCCTTTTTCAACCATCTTCTGAGCTTTTAAGAACGAAATAACACGGCTAGGGACAAAATTGGTCAAACCCCGCCACTCAATCTGAGAAATACCAGGAATGGCCAACGTAACTGTCTTAGCATGACAGTCCAATATCGCATGATACGGAGACAACCAGTCCATACCCAATATAACATCAAAGTCCACCATCCCTAACAATAACAAATCTGCCTGGGTCTCCAGACCCCAATAGATATAACACAGGATCTATAGACATGATCCACAACGATCGTATCACCCACGGGGGTGGATACATGAACAGGTAAGTCAAGACTACCCCGAGTCGCACCCAAATAATGTGCAAAATAAGAGGACACGTAAGAATGTGTGGACCCTAGATCAAATAGAACAGAGGCATCTCTGTGACAGACATAAATGATACCTGTAATCACTGCATCGGAGGCAACCGCATCACGCCTGTTAGGAAGTGCATAGAACCGTGCCTGGCCTCCACCAGATCTCTCCTCGCCCCTGGGGCGACCACGAGAAGACTGACCTCCACCTCTACTAGACTGAGATGGTGCTGAAGATGAGGGCTGATCCCTCTGCTGAGTCCTGTCCCTACGGAGTCGAGGGCACTGCCTCCTCATGTGGCCAAACTCACCACACTCATAACATGCACCTGGTGCTGGAGAAGGGGACTGAAGGGAACCCCTCGCCGCAGAAGAACCCTGGGCTGATGAAGTAGGTGCTGCACCCTGGGCTGGAAGGGCACTAAGCGATGACTGACCCTGCTGAAACCCTTGTCTACCACGACCATAAGAACCTTCGCTCTGCTCTGGGCGGCCTGAATGAGAAGGTCTAGATGAGCGACCTCTGCTCTGCTGGGAATGCCCTCTAGATGGAGCACCACTGAAACTGCCCGAACCACGAGGCCTCTTGGCCTCCCGCTCTCTCTCTCTCGGCGACGATCCGCCTCAATGGAGCGTGCCATATCAACAACCTTGCTCAAATGATGATGACAAAACTCTCTCTCTGGTCATAAGAATGCGGATAGAGTAGTTGAAGCCATCAATGAACCTCCTGATCCTCTCCCTATCATTAAGGATCATCCATGTGGCATGCTTAGCCAATTGTGTGAATCTGAGCTCATACTGGGTCACAGACATGTCGCCCTGAACCAACCACTCGAACTGGCGACGTAGCTCCTCGCGACGAGACTGAGGTACATATTTCTCTAGAAAGAGGGTAGAGAATTGCTGCCATGTGAGAGGTGCTGCTCCTGCAGGCCTACGCCTCTTAAACTCTTCCCACCAATCAAATGCGGGACCGGTGAACTGAAAGGTAGTAAATGAAACTCCGCCGGACTCAAGAATACCAGCCGTCCGCAACATCCTCTGGACACTTGTCCAAGAAACCCCGGGCATCCTCGCCCTCAACGCCACCGAAATGGGGTGGCCGAAGTCTACCAATTTTCTCAAGACGACGCTCGCTCGTCGTCGGGCATAACCTCAACCATATGCTCGGAGCTGGAGCTGGTGCAGTCGGAGGAATAACCGGTGCAACCACCTAGCGGGGACCGCCTCTGGCGTCCGAAGTCCCCGAACAACCGGGTTCGGTGTGCGAGCTGCAGGGGTCCGCCGACCACCCCCTGACTGAGATGTCGCTACAGTAGCGGTAGCCGAAACTACCCGAGCCAAACCGGAACACACCGATAATATCTAAGCAAGAGTCTCCTGAAGACCGGGAATAGCAATAGATATAGTCCGGCCCCGAACCGGGATTGCTCGGAGCATCAACCACCTGGGGCCGCTCTCGAACCGGTACAACAGGTGGGTCGGCTGGCACCGCCTCGGCCGCCCTACCTCTAACTCTAGCACGACCTCGCCCACGGCCTCTAACAGGTGGCAATGGAGGTCGTCCACCTCGTCCCGATGCTCGCGTTCTCGCCATCTACGAGAGAATAGAATATAGAAGTTCAGTTCTCAGAACAACAAGATCGCACGACAGAGTTTCAAGAAAAGTGAAGTTTTCCTAAAGGTTCGCAGCCTCCCGAGGATAAGTACGGGCGTCCCCGTACCGATCCACAAGACTCTACTAACCGGCTCAAGACTCATGAGGCCTAGTAAACCTAGGCTCTGATAATATTTTGTCACGACCCCAAATCTGGTCGTGATGGCGCCAACACATTGCTAAGCCAGCCCGACCAATCAATATAAACAACGGAGCTAGAAGCTCTCTTTAGCCCATTTAAGCATATTAATTCACGAAGCAACAACGATACATATAACGAAAACGGGGCACCAAGTCCCATAATACATTAACTCCCACAGACCGAAGGGTCAAGAGTCGTGAGCCTCTACTGAACATGAGTGTATAAAGGTTTACAAGATACCAAGTGCGGAAAGAAAAGTCAATACGAAATCAAGAGACAGTGAGAAGGAATATCGGGTCCTGCAGACTCTGCAGCTACCTCGAATATCCCCAAATGTCGCCTCGCACAGCTACTGGATCATTGCTGAGAGGTACCTGGATCTGCACACAAGGTGCAGGGAGTAAAATGAGTACTGCCAGACTCAGTGGTAATAAACAAGGGTAAGACAGCGCAGATAAGAAATCCGCAATAAAGCACTATGTAAAGCTGTAATCAAATACCCTGTCACAGAATCGATATCAACTGTACCTGTACCAATAAGTACCAGCAAAACAGTATAACAGCTAGCAGATGTAGCTAAATGCAATGCAATGCATGATATGACCGCTACGGCGCGTAGCCCGATCTAATTTGGGTACCCGTGCTCACTGTGGGGGTTCAGACTCCGGAGGGGCTCCTACAGCCCAAGCACAATATCACTGCGGCGTGCAGTCCGATCCAACATATATATTGCTGCGGCGCGCAGCCCGATCCACTACTAGTCAGCTAATATGCAATCACAGCCTCGCAGGCTCAAAAGTAGTTTGAAAACATCTTTTATCATTTTTCGGTTGAAAACAGAAATATCAAGTTCCAGAGATTTGGAAATAACATGATAACAGAAATAGCTGCGGACTAGTAGTAAACTAGCATGTCAATATGATAAGACAATGATAACGATCCTCGCGGGATCCAATAACTGGCTCATGGCCCACAAGTATACTCAACCGCCCCAGAAGGGGGTTCCTCGGCTCAAGAGTGGCCATTATCACAATATATAATATGCAACCATCCGAGAAGGAGGTTCGACGGCTCGAGAATAGCCTAATATCATAATACAGTATCAACAAGTCGGACTAAGTCATAGTCCCCAATCACAATCGACCCCGCACTCACAAGAGAGTACGTGTCTCGCCGCTATACAGCGTCACAAAGTGGTATACCGGGGTTTCGAACCCGCCGGTCATCACCCACATCTATTACTCACCTCAATACGGCGCGACGACTACTCCGCAATGCCCTTGCCACGAGAATCAAGCTCCGCACGCGTAGAATCTGATCAAATACAGTAGAAATACAACAAATTAGGCCAATGGGACGACACCCAATCAATACAACTCAATTTACATCAAAATTCCCAAAGTTGTCAAAACCCGACTTTCGGTACGCTTCTCGAAAAATTACAAAAGTCACATATTCGGAACCCTCATCTCGATATGAGTCTAAGCATATCAATTTTACCAAATTCGGACTCCATTTGCCCATTCAAAACCTTGATTTTCTAAAGTTCAAGCCTAGGGCTAAATCCTCCATAAATTACCCCAAATTCCTCCATTTTCATGATATAATTGCATAATATTACCAATACTAATCATAGTTTAAGTCCATAGTTGATTACCCGATGATTTCCCTTGAGTTTCTCTTCAAAATCGCCCAAATCGCCTCTAAAGCCGAGACCCAAATGTGTGAAATGTTTCTGAAATTTTCTAACTTCTGATACACTTAACTCACTGCGATTTTCGCTTCTGCGGACCATTTTCCGCCCCTGCGGAACCGCTTCTGCGACCAACTGGTCGCTTCTGCGAACCCAGGCCTATTTGGCCAATTCCGCTCCTGCGATCCATGAGCCGCCCCTGCGCGTCCGCTTCTGCGGAATTTCTTCCGCCCCTGCGGTCCTTTCCGCCTCTGCGATCAAGAGTCCGCTCATGCGGACTCGCCTATGCGGTCAAGAATCCGCTTCTGCGGACTTTCCCCTTACTCGTCAAGTCCGCTTCTGCGGTCACCCACTCGCACCAGCGACGCCGCTTCAGCGGAAAAGATTCCGCTTCTGCGATGCCAAGCGCTCCTGCGCCCCCTCGTCCGCTTCTGCGGACTCGCTCCTGCGCCCCCATTTCCGCAGGAGCGAAAACAACAGAACCAGAGTCAAAACCTGCAATTTTCCACATTTTCTCCCATTTAACCATCCGAAAACACTCCGAGGCCCCCGGGACCTCATCCAAACACAACAACACATCTTAATACCTTATTCGAACTTGCTCAAATCCTCAAAACACGTCTAACAACATCAAAACCCATAATTCGCATCGAATTCAAGCCTAAATTCCTTAAAACATTCCGAATTACACAATCAATCAAAAACCCGACTAAACAACGTCCGAATGACCTGAAATTTTGCGGGCACATCCAAAATCACCTAACGGAGCTACTGCAACTGTCAGAATTCCATTCCGACCCCCGGATCAAAATCTCACCTACCGTTCGGATTTCGCCAAAATTCAACCTTAGCCAATTCAAGCCTATTTCTACACCGGGCCTCCAAATTCAATTCCGATCACTCCCCTAATTCACAAATCACCTCCCGGAACTAACCGAATCATCAGAATCCGATTCCGAGCCCTCTAACCAAATAGTCAACTCCGGGTTGACTTTCCTTATTCAAGTTTCCTTCACAAAGGCTATATGCCTCATTTCTAATCCAATTCACTCCTAACTCACCCGATAGACTCTAACACTGATATAAAATCATAAAACATGTATTTACAACATAACGGGGTGGTAATTCTCGTGACGACGGGCCGGGTCGTCACAGTAACGATAGATGAGTTAGTTGATTTGTGTATAAAGGTAGAAAATCAAAATAAAAGAAAGCAAACTAGCTCATGGAGATGTCGAACAAGCACCATGCCTAAGAAACCATGGCCAAATCATGAGATGAAGAATTTTTCTCGGCCTCAAGAAGACAAGGGAAAAGGTAAA
This sequence comes from Nicotiana noctiflora, assembly GCA_032618575.1. Lineage (NCBI taxonomy): Eukaryota > Viridiplantae > Streptophyta > Magnoliopsida > Solanales > Solanaceae > Nicotiana > Nicotiana noctiflora. The sequence continues at coordinate 213,207 of JASVEL010012288.1, read as the reverse complement.
CTGGAGAACAAAGAGGAAGGTAAAACCTTCAACCCTAAACCTTTTACACCTTCTAGTTCTATTCAAGTGTCATAAATGTAAAGGAAGGGGACATATGATTCATGAATGTCCAAGTATAAGAAACATCATTCTAAAAGAAGATGGAGGATATGAGAGTGAAAAGAGTGAGGGAGATGAAGAGGGAAATATGAGTGATGAAGGTGATTTAGAACTACCTAATGGTGGAATGGTTGGGGTAGTTAGGAGGATTATGACTATCAATTTAGGAAGCAATAGTGAAGCACAAAGAGAGAATATATTCCATACTAGGTGTCGGATAAAAGGAAAAACTTGCTCTATAATCATTGATAGTGGTAGTTGTGCTAATGTGGTTAGTTCATACTTTGTAGAAAAACTGGGACTTGCATGCATGAAACACCCTACTCCCTATAGACTCCAATGGTTAAATGATAGTGGTGAACTAAAGGTAAATAAACAATGTATGATTTCATTTAACGTTGGTAGATATGAGGATGATGTTCTTTGTGACATAGTGCATATGCAAGCTTGTCATATATTACTGGGTCGTCCTTGGCAGTATGACAGGAATATTTTTCATGATGGGAGAAAGAATAGATATTCGCTTGAACTAAATGGCAGGAAATTTACTCTTGCACCTTTATCTCCTTCTCAAGTGTTTGAAGATCAGAAGAGATTAAAGGAAACAATGGGAAAGTCAAGGGGAGGGATAAAAAGTGAGCTTGAGGAAAAAGAAAAGAAAGAGAGAGAAGGCAGCAATTTGAGAGAAGAGATAAAAGAGGGTTCGAATAAAATAATAGACAGTCTTGGTGAGAGTAAAGAGGCTAAGGAAAGAAAAAGAGAGAGTTTCTATATAAAAGCCAAAGAGTGTTTAAATGCAAGAAAAGAGGGGCTGCCTATAATACTACTTACTTACAAAGAGGCTTTAATTAATTCTGAGTTGCTAACTTCTTCTTTGCCAAGTAGTATTTCTTCTCTTTTGCAGGATTTTGAAGATGTCTTTCCAGAAGATATTCCTAGTGGATTGCCGCCTTTACGTGGCATTGAGCATCAAATTGATCTTGTACCTGGATCACAAATCCCAAATAGGCCAGCCTATAGGAGTAATCCAGAAGAGACAAAGGAACTTCAAAGGCAAGTTGAGGAGTTGCTTGAGAAAGGCTTTGTGAGAGAGAGCATGAGCCTTTGCTCTGTTCCGGTCCTATTGGTACCCAAAAAGGATGGAACTTGGAGGATGTGCGTGGATTGTAGAGCAATCAACAAGATTACGGTAAAGTATCGCCACCCTATTCCTCGTCTTGATGACATGTTGGATCAATTACATGGATCCAAAATCTTTTCTAAAATTGATCTAAAAAGTGGTTACCATCAGATTCGAATGAATCCTGGAGATGAATGGAAAACTACTTTTAAGATCAAATATGGGCTTTATGAGTGGTTAGTTATGCCTTTCGGCTTGACTAATGCACCTAGCACTTTCATGAGATTAATGAATCATGTTTTTAAGGATTTTCATGGAAAATTTGTTGTGGTGTACTTCGATGATATCTTGGTCTTTTCTAATACTTTAGAAGAGCATGTAGAACACCTAAGACAAGTTTTTGAAGTTCTTAGAAAGCAATTGTTATTTGCTAATCTTAAAAAGTGTACTTTTTATGTGGATCGTGTGATTTTCTTGGGTTTTGTGGTTAGCTCTAAGGGAGTTGAGGTTGATGAAGAGAAAATCAAAGCAATTAAAGAATGGCCTAAACCTAAGAGTGTAACTGAAGTTAGGAGTTTTCATGGACTTGCTAGTTTTTATAGGAGGTTTGTGAGAGACTTTAGCACCATTGCTTCTCCTTTAAGTGAAGTTATCAAAAAGGATAGGATTTTTAAATGGGGAAAAGAACAAGATGATGCTTTTAACTTGTTGAAAGAAAAGTTATGTTCTGCTCCGTTATTACAATTGCCTGATTTTTCTAAATCTTTTGAAATTGAATGTGATGCTTATGGCAAGGGAATAGGTGCTGTTTTGATGCAAGATTCTAAACCTATTGCCTACTTTAGTGAGAAGTTGAATGGAGCCACATTGAACTATTCAACTTATGACAAAGAGCTTTATGCTTTGGTAAGGGCTTTAGCCACATGGCAACATTACTTGTGGCCAAGGGAGTTTGTTATTAAAACTGACCATGAATCCTTGAAATACTTGAAAAGTCAAGGTAAGCTTAGTAGAAGGCATGCTAAGTGGGTTGAATTTATTGAAACTTTTCCTTATGTAATTTCTTACAAACAAGGGAAAGAGAATGTTGTTGCTGATGCACTTTCAAGGAGGTATGTCTTAGTTTCTACCCTCACTTCTAAATTGATGGATTTTGATCAAATCAAGGAACTTTATGCTAATGATGTTGATTTTGGCAAAACTTTTGCAGATTGTAAGTTGGGTCCTCTTGATAGGTTTAACCTACAAGATGGGTTTCTCTTTAAAGAAAATAAGTTGTGTATCCCTAATTGCTCTTTACGTGAAGTATTTGTAAGGGAAGCACATTGTGGAGGGCTTATGGGACATTTTGGGGTCCCAAAGACATTGGACATACTTGCTGAAAATTTCTTTTGGCCTGGAATGAGAAAAGATGTTGAAAGAATGTGCACACAAGTGTTTGGAATGTAAACAAGCTAAATCTAAAGTGTTACCACATGGTCTTTACACGCCATTACCTGTTCCTACTTCACCTTGGATTGATATATCTATGGATTTTGTGTTAGGTTTGCCTAGAACAAGGTATGGTAAGGATAGTATATTTGTTGTGGTAGATAGGTTCTCCAAGATGGCTCGTTTTATTCCTTGTTTAAAGACTAATGATGCCTCACATGTTTCTAATCTTTTTGTAAAAGAGATTGTGAAATTGCATGGTATACCTAGAACAATTGCTAGTGATAGGGATGCAAAGTTTTTGAGTCACTTCTGGCGTGTATTTTGGGGGAAGTTAGGCACGAAATTATTGTTTTCCACTTCTTGTGACCCACAAACTGATGGACAAACTGAAGTAGTTAATAGAACCTTAGGAAACATGTTGAGGGCTGTTTTTAAAGGTAAATTAACTTTATGGGAAGATCACTTACCTATGATTGAATTTGCTTATAATAGAACAATCCATTCTTCTACAGGTATGTCTCCTGTTTGAAGTTGTTTATTGCTTTAATCCATTTACTCCACTTGATTTATTGCCATTACCTGCTAATGATATTGCTAGTCTTGATGGTAGGACAAAGGCTGAGATGATGAAAAAAATTCATGAGCAAACAAGGCTTGCAATTGAGAATAAAAGTGAGCAAACCGCCTTGAGAAAGAATAAGGGTCGAAAACAAGTTATTTTTAAACCTGGAGATTTAGTTTGGGTTCACTTTAGAAAGGAGAGATTTCCTTCCAAAAGAAAGTCAAAGTTGCATCCTAGGGGAGATGGCCCCTTTCAAGTCCTTGAAAGGATTGGAAACAATGCTTACAAGTTGGACCTTCCTGGTGAGTTTCAACTTAGTGCTACATTCAATGTTGCTGACTTATCTTTGTTTGATGTATGATCGAATTCGGGGACGAATTCTTTTCAAGAAGAGGGGAATGATAGCATCACTGATAAAGATAGAGTTTTGGAAGCTCCAAGAAGGCCATTTACAAGATCTCAAGCTAAGGAATTGCAAACTAAGGTTGTTGGACTTTAATGGCAAATAAAGAAGCTTCTAACAATGGAGGAAGAGCTCATGCCCAAAGGAGAAGAGTTGTCAAAGTTTTACAACTATTTGGTTGCTCAAATTGAAGTCCAAGAGGAGGAAGATTTGGTTACCCAAATCAGACCTTGGAGTCACCAAATAGGCTCAAAATGAGCTTAAAAGAGTTCCAGAAAGAGGTGTTACAAGAATAGCCCAATTGGAGTCCAAACAAATGGCCCAAAACTAGTTGTTTTAAGGCCCAAATCTGCCCCAAAGGGTCTTGGCCGCCCCTCACCTAACCAAAGACTTTTCTTAGACTTTAGCAACCACCTACCTCTTTGTAATAATTGTGTTTTCCACTACAACCACCCCACCTAGTTTTTAATGTTATTTTTATGCCTTTGTACTCCTATAAATAGTATGTTCTTCTCCTTCATAAGACAGATTATTATTGATTGAGTATATCATACTTTGAGAGTTCTTTTGAACCTTTGTTACTTGTGCTTTGAGATTTATCTTTCAACCTTTACTAGTTCATAGTTCAAGGTAGTAAGATAACTTCTCTTTTGTGATATCTTTGATTCCTTTGTGGTATTCTTAGAAGGCGATTAATATTAGTATTAATTGTTGTCTCAAGTTACTCGTAAAGTGGTTAAGATCCGAATCTATTGTTTTGATTTGCTTTTTACGTAAAGGCGTTTGATTTCTTTCATAAATCAAGACGTTGTTACTTTGATCTTGTCAAGGCTATAGAACTTGCGTTCTTGAAAGTTCTCGGAATTCTTTCCTTGAATCTTTCCCATATCCTTTATTTTCGTCTCTTTAATTCAAGTTGTTCAATTCCTGTTGTTATTGCTTCCGCATTTACTTCTCAAATTCTTACTCTAGTTTGGATTCCCGACCTAGTTGTTATCAAAAATATCAAGTCATTTGGAGGTGTTTAGGTCGGGTTTTGGATCGAATGTTAGTTTCGGAAGTTTTGAAGAAACTTAGACTTGAATTCGTGTGAAAATTGTGATTTTGATGTTTACGATGGTGTTTTTATGTTACGAGCAAGTTTGAATGAGGTAATGTGATGTATTGGTGGCTTTAGTTGGGGTCCCGGGGGTCTCGGGATCATTTCGGATGGCCAACAGGCAAGTTTTGATCATGAAATTGCAGCAGAAAATTGCAGTCAGCTGTTGTTCTATGCGATCGCATAGATAGGATTGCGATCGCATATAAGAGTATGAAGGGGCGAAGAATTAACGCTATGCGATCGCGTGAGGGGTATTGCGATCGCATAGGTTGCTGAGTCTATGCATTGCAATCACGTAAGCCTGAGTGCAATCGCGAAGAGTAAGGGCGCGAAGCTATGCAATCGCATGGCTAGGCCTGCGATCGCAGAGAAGAAAATCAAGGCCTAGAAAAATTGCTCTATGCGATCGCAATAGTGGGCCGGTGATCGCATAGAAGGCGATGCCTGTGCAGAAAACAAATTAATTAAAACCAAACGTGACCCTAATAATTATTTCACTAATCTCACTTCGTTTAGAGAGGGTTTTGGGAGCTGTGAAGAGTGGATTCGACGGGGTATCATCGGAGGTAAGATTCTTGACTCAAAAACATAATTATATGGTAGAATTAATATCAAACTTCATGAATTTGGGTAGAAATTGTGAAGAATTAGGGCCTAGGTTTTGAAAACGAAAATTTGGCTTTTGAAAGGCCATTTGAACTCCGATTTCGATAAAGACGAGAAACACGTTGGTATGAATTTCAGAATTTTTCGAGAAGCGGGCCCGGGGTCCGGGTTTTACCAACTTGGTGCATTATTTGCATATTTCGTGTAAATTTAATTGGGTTATATTTCTTTGTCCCGTATTTGATATAATTGTTGTGGTTTGACTAGATTCTACGCACAAGGCAGCGAATTCAAAAGGAAAAGGCATCGCGGACGAGTCCACGGCCGGTTAGAGGTGATTAGTTTGTGTATATAGTAGCCTGAGGGTTCGAGACCCTGGCTTACCGCATTGTGACGCTAGTAGGGCTTGGCTCGCACCCCGTGGCAGGTGCGGGATTGATTGTGACTAGGGATTGAGACTTAGTCCATCCCGAACATGAATAACATGATATATGTGGTTGAAACACACTGTGTTAGATATATTTATGGGTTGTTAGCCATATTTGGGGCCTTGTGCCAACCTGTAGTATCCCTAGGGGATAGTTCTATATATGATAACTCTATCTGCTTAATCACTGATCTCAGTCCTGGTTTAATATCACCATGTTAAAATGCTAAGTCACCTATTCTTGGAAAAATTAAATAAAATTAAAGTATTCTCATAATTAATGCACTGGAATTTGGAATTAAATAATTTGAACTGTTGTGTGGCTTATATGTATGTTTTGGACTGAGGATGGATCGGGCTGTACGCCGCAATAGATGATTTGAGGATCGGACTGCACGCCGCAGTATTATTGCGCTTGGGCTGGAGGAGCCCCTCCGGAGTCTGTACACACCCTAGTGAGCGCCGTCAACATTAAATGGATCGGGCTACATGCCGTAGCGGTTATGTGCATTGCGTTGCATCTTTGTCTGTGAATTATCTATGATAATTGTAATGTACTGTTGTTGCTAGTTCATAGAAGGAATCGGACTGTAGTTTAGCTTTACTCTATGGTATTATGTGGATTTCTTGCTTTCAGCTATTAATATATACTTATTACTCACTGAGTACTTAGTACTAACCCCTACTCCCTGCACCTATGTGTGCAGATTCAGGTACACATGAGGGATAGACGAGCACTCCAGCTTTTATTAGTGTTTATCCGAGTTGCTGAGGTAGCTGCTGGCGTTCGTAGGACCTGGCTTCTCTTCTTACTCCAGTTTTCCTTTATATATACATTATTCAGACTTGGGTATTTTGTTCAGATATTGTTATCCGATCATGTTTAGAGGCTCTAGACTGGTGACCCTAGATCTTTGGGTGATTATTCGGATTAGCTTTATTCTTGATAATAATATTCAGGTAATTGATTTGAGCTTCATGCTTGGGATGAGAGTGTAAATGGTCGGGCTTGCCTAGTAGTTGTGTTGGGCGCCATCACGACCGGGATTGGGGTCGTGACAAGTTGGTATCAGAGCCTAGGTTACTAGGCCCCATGAGTCTTGAGCCGGTTGGTAGAGTCTCGTGGATCGGTATAGGGACGCCTGTATTTATCCCCGGGAGGCTGCAAACCTTTAGGAAACATTTCACATTTCTTGGAATTCTTATCGTGCGTACTTGATTCAGCTTGACATATGATTTTTTTTTAAAATTCCTTCCACACGTCTGTGTACGCATCAATCGCTTAGTAATATAATTGCCTTGATGGCTTGTGATTCCCCGATTGAGGGGCGAGATATAATCTCTGTGAGTTCATGTTGGGCCAGTTGGGAGGACTTGAAGCCAGATCTTTGTCTATGACTTGAGCACCCGGTACTGATTTTACGAGCTGGCATTATGAAATTTCGTGTAATCGGTATTGTCCCTAACTGTGGAAATGGCAGCATAATAATGTACGAGCTGTCAGGTGTTAGATCCTTATTATAATCTGTTGTGTAGCCTCGAACTATAGGCGTGGTGAATGTTTATCATATCTCTTAGATGGAAGGTAAAGTGCCTTACGTGTAGTAAAACGAGTTTAGACTCAGGAAGACTAAGGTGATTATGCTATGTGTATCCTGGTGGAAGGTGTTGTACTGAAATACTAGATTGAGGCAAAATAGGTGGGTTGATTCTGATGTGTAATTGAAGGGTATTTGATATATGTTATGATTCAAGCAGGTGAAGCGCATGTCCATGTATCAATTTTGATAATATAACTCGTGTAGTATTGAGATTAATGTTGTTGATATACATTGTGGTGTCTTGTCGAGTTGTGGACGTATTGTTAGGATGGTTTGGTGATTCTCTGGCAGGTGGATAGGCCAAATTACAAAGGAAACTCTGTCGAAATATTTGGAAAAATTTGGGACTTAGAAAAGATTTCTGTCACCTAAAGAGAGTCAGCTTAACTGTGGTTTGTGTATAAATGCAAAGATTGCAAAAGAGTTAAGATTTATGATGATTCGAGTCCCACCGAAGCTTGTAAATGACTTGAGATTAATCCCACTATAACATTATGGCATCATTTGAGTAAGAATGCTATAAGTGGCTAAATGTGCCTTGATGTATGGCTCCAAGCCAAGTTGGGGAGGTTGTAATTGAGTAACTGATTGCACTGCTATGTGCTATATTAGTTCTGTCTCTAGTATGTTGGGAAAATTCTGATAAAGGTTATGGTGCTTCGTAGATGTGGAGAAATACTAGGATGATTTGAATTGCTGTTGGTAAAGAATGTTCGGTGTATAGAAAAGGAAGATAGCTAAATGCATCTGTATGTAATCATGTTCTGCGGTGCCAGAGTTCTAACATGGTACGAGTGGTTCTATTCAATAAGACAGTTGAATTACAGCTGAATAAGGGTGAATGACGCCCGAGAATGGTTATGCGGTGTTCAAGACCTTGCTGGTAATAGTCAGATGTATTAAGATTATGTATATGGCTAAAGATGGTGGTTTCGATAGAAGAGATCAAGACTTGTGTGTATGTTATGTGAATGATGGGATTCTAGTTATCCGTATTGGAAGGTAATGATACGAATTCAAAATCGCAGGAAGTTCTTTAAAATAAGTATTGTAGAATGTGGTACTTCTTGGAAACATTAAGAGAGTATTTAGTGATCTATGGGTTTTAGACCATGGGGTCTTATGTACGAGTCTCGTGTGGTAACGTGAGTTGAGATATTGTGGTGCTACAGTAAAGGCTAATATTAAATTAAAGATGAATCAGAAAGGAAATTGGGTAAATGGAACAACTTGTTGATAAACTGAAACGGTACCTGTGATAAACATACGCTTAATTCCTGGTATGTGTTCGAAGTAATGAGTCTTGCAGATATTGTGCAACAAACCTCTTGAGTGCTGGCAATTGCGTAGCTTGATGTGGGTAGAAGGACACAGTCCCGACAGTTAAACTTATGCAATGAATTGGAAGAAAGAGTTGGTGATGTGTTTTACCGTGGTTTGAAAATGATTATATTTCCTGTTGGTATGCGAAGCTGGGAATGTGTAATAAGTTTTCCTCTATATGGGATCATGAAAGTCCTTGACTAGTTGAGTGCGTCGATGTTGGCGGCGTAGGAAAAGGATGAAAGTTTCCATGTTATCTTAGTGTGGTATGGTATATGCGATATGTGATGGAAAGTTGATAATGGCATGTTCAGGGTTTTGAGACCAGTTCATAATATATGTGAAGTCATTAAAAATTATTGAGCAGCACGGGCAGCTACAGGTGATCTAAGAATCGATCTTTTTGGTGATTAAGGAAAAATGATACTGCTATTCTAGTGATTTGGCATGGTATACTGTCAAAAAGGGACAAGGTACTGTAAACCGATAATATCTAGTGGTATGGTGGTATTCTCTTATTGGATCGACTATGATGATTGAGTTGATGATGGCATAGGGAAATTTCTAAATGACTTTTGTGGTATGAATAGATTCTTGATGTGTGTTATGTATTCGTACAGTGGAGTGTGGGATCGGGCATATTGATTCATGTGCTATATAGGTGATGGAGACTAGAAGTTCTCGTAATCCGCCTATGCAATGGTTGTATATCGTGTGTATCGGGACCATTTAGTGATTATTGGAAATTGGAAGCCCTAGTGGCTCACTCTTAGCTTGATATGATGAATTTGGGTTATGATACTTGATTTCAGACTGTTGTCATAAGTTAGGTCGTCTAGACTAATGTGATATGGACTATGTCGGAAATGGCACAAATTGTTTAGCAGAGTGCATCAGAGTATGCTCCATCAGGGTAGTTGTACCCAGGACCCACGGACGGCTGGTAGGTATTGCTTTGTCAATTGGGCCTTCGGGGCGGATATCAGTGCAGAGGTTTCTACTATTGATTCAGTTCTGGTATTGGGGAACTTTGTCGGATGCGTTTCTTGTGGCCGAGCTTGAGACTATATATGTTTATTGTAATGAGCAATTTGACTTGGTGTGCATTTCTTTTGCGAGATTTATGCGTGGATTGGGTGGCACACCGCCACGGGTTATTTGGATCAGGTGGCACGCCGCCACAGGCATGGTATCTGGATCGGGTGGCACGCCGCCACGGGTATGTTATTTTGAGCAGGTTGCACGCCGCAACCGTGTGATATGGAGAATAGTTTTTCTTTTCTATATGTTACATAGTGTACAATACTTCCTAGTCTCTGAGGGAAGTCAGTGACGGGTGCCGCTCGGCGAATGGCGCATCGGTTATGTCCTTACAAGATTTGATGGCATATATTTATTGTTTAACCATGGGTGAGATTGATTGGTTGAGTTCAGACCTAAATCTGTGCGTGGCTGACTGTTTTGAGCATGGTGACCTGAGGTGCTTCATGGGTAATGGTGTTTGGATGGAATCATAAGTTGTGGCAAGGCCATATGATGTTACAACCTTTCGAGGAGAATTCAGGTACTCTATTTCTATAATGCGAGATGGGATCTCAGTCCTATGTTATGATGGTACGGAGGAATTGAATTACAGCTCTTGTGTTTGAGTTAGTTGTCATGATTTGAGTATGTTCAGGCGTTTCTTATTGGAGCATGTGTTATGCTCGTCGTGGCTTAGGCCGGTGTTGAGGTGTCATATCACCAGTGCAGCGTGTTATAATCGAAATGATCGTTGGAAACATTAATGAGTGCGGGCATATCTAGTTTTAGCTGGTTAGAAAGGTAATATCAAGGTTTGGCTCCGAAATCTATTGTGATATCAGTTAAAAGGGAAATGGATTCATGAATGGATGACTTGAGAGATGGATTCGATATATCGCGTGTTTGGTTGCCGTGGGCAATATATGAAGATGTTGGAATAAGACTTTAGCTAATGAAAAAGGTTTTTCAGTTAGTATTTGGTTATCGTGGGAAATTGTTGTGATTAGAGGCTATCGTCTCGAGTGATTGGGTTGCGTGGTACACCATAAGATCTCACCCGGAGTGGCGAGTATGGGCTATTACAGTTGGTTCGAGTGTATTCTGAGTATAGACGTGGGATTCAGATTTGGTATATGATTTCGAAAAGTGCAATGTGGTCTATGTTTCAGATGGACTGTGGACGTTCAGCTATATTGTGTTATCAGACTTATGATGGATAGGGTGACGTGGTACCACCCCGCATATATGCCTGGTAAGGTCATTCAGCTATTGGGTTACTTCTAGTACAACTCTGGGTACGCTCGAGGACGAGCGTTTGTTTAAGTTGGGGAGAATGTAACGACCCGACCCGTCATTACGAGAGTTATCGCCCCGTTTTCTTCATTATGCTAATTTATATGTGTTTTGAGAGTTAGAAGAAAATCGGTGAGAATTAGAATAGAAATGAGGCCATAAATCTCTTTATTAGAAGAATAGGTTGGAAAAGTAAATCGAATGTTGACCGATGAGTTAGAAAGCTCGGAATGGAAATCTGATGATTTGACTAGTTTCAGGGAATCATTTATGACTTAGGAGAGCAATCAGAATCGAATTCGGAGGTCCGGTGTAGTTTTAGGATTGAATTGGCAAAGGTTGAATTTTGGCGAAATTCGAACGGTAGGTGAGATTTTGATCCGGGGCTCGAAATGAAATTCCGAGAGTTGCAGTAGCTCCATTAGGTGATTTTGGATATGCGTGCACAATTTCAAGTCATTCGGAGGTGTTTAGGTCGGGTTTTGGATCGAATGTTAGTTTCGGAACTTTTGAAGAAACTTAGGCTTGAATTCGTGTGAAATGGTGATTTTGATGTTTACGATGGTATTTTTATGTTACGAGCAAGTTTGAATGAGGTAATGTGATGTATTGGTGGCTTTGGTTGGGGTCCCGGGGGTCTCGGGATCATTTCGGATGGCCAACGGGCAAGTTTTCATCATGAAATTGCAGCAGAGAATTGATGTCAGTTGTTGTTCTATGCGATCGCATAGACAGGATTGCGATCACATAGAAGAGTCTGAAGGGGCGAAGAATTAACGCTATGCGATCGCATGAGTTGCATTGCGATCGCATAGGTTGCTGAGTCTATGAATTGCGATCCCGAAAGCCTGGGTGCGATCGCGAAGAGTAAGGGCGCGAAGCTATGCGATCGCATAGCTAGGCCTGCGATCGCAGAGAAGAAAATCAAGGCCCGGAAAACTTGCTCTACGCGATTGCAATAGTGGGCCTGCGATCGCATAGAAGGCGACGCCTGTGCAGAAAACAGATTAATTAAAAACCAGACGCGACCCTAACCATTATTTCACTAATCTCAGTTCATTTAGAGAGGGTTTTGGGAGCTGCGAAGAGAGGATTCGACGGTGTATCATCGGAGGTAAGATTCTTGACTCAAAAATACAATTATATGGTAGAATTAACATCAAACTTCATGAATTTGGGTAGAAATTGTGAAAAATTAGGGCCTAGGTTTTGAAAACGAAAATTTGACTTTTGAAAGGCCATTTGAACTCCAATTTTGATAAATTTTATATGCACGAACTCGTGGCGAGACGAGGAACACGTTGGTATGAATTTCGGAATTTTTCGAGAAGCGGGCCTGGGGTTCGGGTTTTACCAACTTGGTGCATTATCGCGTATTTCGTGTAAATTGAATTGGGTTATGTTTCTTTGACCCGTATTTAATATAATTGTTGTGGTTTGACTAGATTCTACGCACGAGGCGGCGAATTCAAAAGAAAAAGGCATCGCGGATGAGTCCACGGCCGGATAGAGGTGAGTAGTTTGTGTATATGGTAGCCTGAGGGTTTGAGACCCCGGCTTAGCACATTGTGACGCTAGTAGGGTGTGGCTCGTACCCCGTGGAAGGTGCGGGATTGATTGTGACTGAGGATTGAGACTTAGTCCATCCCGAACATGAATAACATGATATATGTGGTTGAAACACACTGTGTTAGATATATTTATGGGCTGTAAGCCATGTTTGGGGCCTTGTGCCGACATGTAGTATCCCTAGGGGATAGTTATATATGTGATAACTCTATCTGCTTAATCACTGATCTCAGTCCTGGTTTGATATCACCATGTTGAAATGCTAAGTCAACTGTTCTTGGAAAAATTAAATAAAATTAAAGTATTCTCATAATTAATGTACTGGAATTTGGAATTAAATAATTTGAACTGTTGTGTGGCTTATATGTATGTTTTGGACTGAGGATGGATCGGGCTGCACGCCGCAGCAGATGATATGAGGATCGGACTGCACGCCGCAGTATTATTGCGCTTGGGCTGTAGGAGCCCCTCAGGAGTCTGTACACACCCCGGTGAGCGCCGTCGACGTTAAATGGATCGGGCTACACGCCGTAGCGGTTATGTGCATTGCATTGCATCTTTGTCTGTGAATTATCTGTGATAATTGTAATGTACTGTTGTTGCTAGTTCGTAGAAGGAATCAGACTGTAGTTTAGCTTTACTCTGTGGTATTCTGTGGATTTCTTGCTTTCAGCTATTAATATATACTTATTACTCACTGAGTACTTAGTACTCACCCTACTCCCTGCACCTTTGTGTGCAGGTTCAGGTACACAAGAAGGATAGACGAGCACTCCAGCTTTTATCAGTGTTTATCCGAGTTGCTGAGGTAGCTGCTGGCGTTCGCAGGACCTGGCTTCTCTTCTTATTCGAGTTTTCCTTTATATATACATTATTCAGACTTGGGTATTTTGTTAAGATATTATTATCCGATCATGTTTAGATGCTCTAGACTCATGACTCTAGATCTTTGGGTGATTATTCGGATTAGTTTTAGTCTTGATAATAATATTCAGGTAATTGATTTGCGCTTGATGCTCGGGATGAGAGTATAAATGGTCGGGCTTGCCTAGCAGTTATATTAAGCGCCATCATGACCGGGATTGGGATCGTGACATTCCTACATATTATACGCTACAAATAAGTTAATATTTGTTATAATAAGATATGTTATATGAGTTCAGATTATACCATATGATAATCGCATATGATATGATTTACCATATGATTTCAGAACTTTGATATTTCATTAATCATATGGTATGATTGTAACAAAAGGGATATAATAAGAACTTTATAATACTCAAATTCGTTCATATACGTTAGATTTCTATTTTAACTTAAATTTGTACTACCCTTTTGCTTATTTTGGATATTTAGGCTATACGTATCTTGAATACGATATATTAATTATAAACGATATATTTCCGGTTGATATAGTTTAAGTTCAGATTATCACATTCAATTGACATTTCATTTATATGAATGAATATGATTTCATTCATATACTAGGTACAATATGATTGTAGAAATCAAATATTATACTATACAAGATAATAATATGTGTATCATTTATGTATCACGTATATATCATATTTGTACATATGATATATAGTATAACTATTATAACTAGTTATTAGTATTTATTTACCATATCACGTATGTATCATATTTATATATTTATACTAAGGTAAATATATAAATATATAATTGTACATTCATATTAAATACGTTAATTTGAATACGAATACGTTATTCAAATAGTATAATTTATTCGTCCACAAAAATATAGTCTTAATAGAAATATTTTAATAGTATCGCAAATATTAAATGGTCTAAATACGGATATATAAAACGTATTAAATCCAACGTTTTATATATTAATGTTTAATACAAGACCTATGAAAATAATCGTGGTAAGATCCAAAGTAATACTTCCCACACTACCAGAAAAAGGACCTATGGCAACAGTTATTTTAGCAACAGTTCCAAAACCGTTGCCATAGAATGAATATGGTAACGGTTATAACCGTTACAATAGCATTTAGGTGTTATTGGCACACTTAAGCTCTAAAACCGTTGCCATTGTATGAAAACCGTTGCAATATAAAAATCTGTCGTAACAGTTTATATAACCGTCCCAATATATTTATGTACCGGAACACTTTTATCCTAAAAATTCTATTGTAACGGTTGTTTTTTCCCTCCTTATTTTTCCCTCAAATTTTTTTTAATCCCGCCAAAATAACTTCTATTTATTTTATTTTTTAATAATTTTAATATTATGTGAAAAGACTCTTTTTGCCCTTTCCCTCTCAAAATTAGGATACATTTCACCCTATACCTAATTACCCCCAAAATTAGAACACTACGTTACTCTCTGTTCTTCACTGCGCTCAAACCTCAAACCTCAAAGACCTTCGTTCTTCGACTGCGCTCAATCCTCAAAGACCGAAGTTCTCCATTGCAAACAGAAGTTCGTTCATTCCTCTCTTTCGTATCTCCAAATTTCGATTGCGCTCAAATCTCAGAGAATGATGTTTTTACCGAGTAATGTGATTTTTACTTGATATCAAGTATGAAGTATTTTACGACTTGTTCTTCATTCCTCTCTATCTTATTCTTCTATTGCACTCTCTGAAGTTGGTTTAATCGATTTGTACACAGGGTAGCGAAAGTTTAGCGAAAGTTGATTTAGTGGTTGAGGCATCTGAGCAAGTTTCCTCAAAATAGCGAAAGTTTGAGGCTCTCCCTGAATCCATAAATCCAACAGCAGTGATTTTAGCCCTGTAAGTTATTTTGATGCCATTTTCTTAACTCTTGAATCTATCTATGGAGGTTCTCTAATTGCTCTAGTGCTGTAGGATTACTGTAGGTCTGTGAGTATCAATTTTTTCTTGTTTTTTTTTTAATTTTGTGGTGTCGAACCAGTTATTTTTTGGTGAAACAGTGTTTTCTCTCCTTTAATGATTATTTTAAGCCTCTTTCATCCACTACTACTCTAGTCATTGAAGAAAGGGATGGTATGTCTAGCAATGAAATCTATGAAGATGCATAAATCTATTTGTACGACAAGATTAACCCTAAAATTGACGTTTTCAAACTTAGAAAACAGTCCAAAGAGAAGAAATTACGTGTTAACTTTGCTAAGAGTTGGAGAACTAGTAATATTTTTGATGGAGTAGAGGTTATTTGGAGGTTTGTTTCAGAAGAGTGCAAAAAGACTTTAACAGGCATTCACCATCTTTTTTCGTTAAGATACACCACCGGTCGTTGACGTTAATAAATGTGTTGAGAAGGTTGTAAATATCTTAAAAGCAGCCATTATTTTGGAATATCTGAAATGTAACAGAGAAGCATTGTATCAGTTTAAACCAAAATATGCATTAGTTGGTCTTTTCCATTGATGCTTTTGTTTGTGCATAGGTGGCAACTATACCATCTTTAACTTCCCAAAAGAAATTAGTATCAGCATATACTCTAATACAACAAGATATCCTACCTAGTATTAACTTTTCAATGTTAATATCGAACATCATAAGAAATGTATCGATACAAATTTCAACAACTTTATTGCTTTGAGAAACAGCATCAATGTCAAAAGTATTGACATTATATTGATTAAGAAACAACATCTTATTACCCCTCCGGATTACTGGACATACGAATTAGTTTTGCACTTCAATCTTATCCTACATTGTTAGAAAATCTACTACTATAATATTTTTTACAGTGGAAAATAGAACAACAAAACTTTCTGTACAATCCATTTGGTTTTCCACTGAGGGCATTGTCATAAAGTCAATTGGTTAATGGACAAAGATATGATGTAAATTTACTATATAATTGTCTTTTTTACTTTAGAAGCATGCCATATTTCCTAGTTTACTCTGAATCGATCAAAGAATGCACATACATAGACAAACAAGAAACAAATTTTGCCTGCCAAACCTTGACATATCAAAGTGAAGTATAATATTTGATTCTTTCTATCATTTGCCTATTGTTATTTCAAAAGTTCCTTAGAGGGAGGGCAAAACTTATGATTTTTTTTATGTTGTCAAAGAGTTAAATAATAATTTTTTCATGTTAAAATTCAAGATAAATATCCCACTTCTTTTTGGTTCCTCTTCCTTATGAGTTTTCACCTTAAAAAGCATTGGTCAATATCTTATTATATGTAGGTTTATTTGGTTAATTTTGTTGATTTAATTTTATCGTATAGGATTTCAATGGATAATGGAGATAAAAGTTGGATGCATCTCCTAAGATGGACGGATGAGTATATCCATGGAGTGAACAATTTTCTTGATAAGGCATTTGAACGAGCTTCACAGGGAAATGAAATATTATGCCCTTGCAAAAAGTGTAGTAATCGTTATTGGCACAATAGAAATGTGGTGGAGGATCACTTGGTTGTTAATGGTTTTGTTGATGGTTACACCAAATGGGTTTTCCATGGGGAAGGGTTTTCTTTTAGAAATGCACCTCGCCAAAGCAATGATGATGAAGGTTCTAACATGCGTGATGATATTGATGGATTACTTCATGATGTCTTTAGAAATGTAGAAGGTGAGGCAGAACAAGAAGAACAAATGAGAGAGACTCTATCTGAAGATGCTAAGAGATTTTTTAGATTATTAGAGGAAGGCAAACAAGAATTATATCCCGGGTGTGAAACCTTCACTAAATTGAGTTTTACTATTCGGTTGTACGTGTTTAAATCCTTGCATGGATTGAGTAATGTGGCCTTTTCAGATATGCTAGAGTTGTTAAAGGAGGCATTTCCCTTTGCTCAGTTGCCAGAATCTTTTAACAAGGCTAGAAACATGATAAAAGATTTGGGGCTTCATTATGAAAAAATACATGCATGCCCTAATGATTGCATGTTATTTTGGAAAGACAATGCAGAGTCCGATAATTGTTGTGTTTGTGGGGCTTCTCGATGGAAAGTTGTTGATGCTTCCTTGACTAAAACAAGCTCTAAAATCCCAGTAAAGGTTTTAAGGTACTTTCCCTTAAAGCCTAGGCTCCAGAGGATATTCATGTGTCCTGAAACAGCCATTGCAATGAGATGGCATGCTAATGAACGACCCAATGATGGGAATGTGAGGCATCCCGCTGATGGAGAAGCTTGGAAGGATTTTGATTCTCTACACCCAAACTTCTCCAGAGATCCACGTAATGTTAGGTTGGGTCTTTCAAGTGATGGTTTCAACCCATTTCGAACCATGAGCATTTCTCATAGCACGTGGCCTGTCATGTTAATGAACTATAATTTATCACCATGGATTTGCATGAAGCCAGAATATATCATGTTGTCAATGATCATTCCAGGTCCTTCATCTCCAGGAAATGATATAGATGTGTATCTACAACCATTAATTGAAGAATTGAAGGAACTATGGGAAACTGGGATAGAAACATATGATGCTGCGACAAAGCAAACATTCCAAATGCGTGCAGCCTTATTGTGGACAGTTAGTGATTTTCCAGCGTTAGCAATGCTTTCAGGCTGGAGCACCAAGGGTAGACTGGCATGCCCCACTTGTAATTATGACACATGCTCACAATATCTCAAACATAGTCATAAGATGTGCTACTTGGGTCATCGAAGATTTTTACCTCTTGATCATCCATCTAGAAAAGATAAGAAGTCATTTGATGGTAATGAGGAGCATAGACATGCACCTACTCCTTTGTCGGGTGCCGAAGTATTTGAAGAGCTTCGTGAATTCAACAATGTCTTTGGAAAGGGAAAAAAGAAAAGACCTCGGGATAACAAAGGTCCGTGGAAAAAAAGATCTATTTTTTTTGAATTGCCATATTGGGCGCATAATAAATTGAGGCACAATCTTGATGTGATGTACATCGAGAAAAACATATGTGATAGTTTACTTGGGACTTTATTGGAAATAGAAAAAAAGTCAAAGGATCATGTAAATTCTCGCTATGACTTACAAGAAATGGGGATACGAAAGGAGCTACAACCAAGAGAAGAAGACAATGGTAGTGTGAGTTTGGCTCAAGCTTGTTTCTTCATGAAACCAGAACAAAAAAAATTATTTTGCACCGTTATGAAAAATGCCAGGTTACCAAAAGGGTGTGCTTCGAATATTTCAAATCGGGTACAACTGAAAGAGATGAAAATATCCGGGTACAAGAGTCATGATGCTCATTTTATAATGCATTACTTGCTCCAAGTTGCAGTTAGAAAGGCGTTGCCCAAAAACGTCGCGTTGGCCTTGATTAGGTTGGGAAATTTCTTTAGAGCCATATGCAGTAAGGTCATAAGGCGAAGAGATCTTGAAAAAATGCAGTATGAAATTGTTGAAATAACTTGCGAGCTTGAAAAGATTTTTCATCCAACATTTTTTGACATAATGCCACATTTGCCTATTCATTTGGTGAATGAAATTAAGCTTGGGGGTCCGGCTCATCTTCGTTGGATGTATTCTATTGAGAGGAACCTATGTAAGTACAATGCATTTGTTCGTAATCGATCTTGTCCGGAAGCATCAATAGCAGAGGGATTTTTGGCGGAAGAGTGCTTGAATTTTTGTTCGAGATACCTACATGATGGCGTGAAGACAAGATTCAGTAGATACACAACTGTGGATGATGAGTGCCATCAAAATTTGTCACCTATATTCCCTATGATAGGACATCCAATTGGAAGTAAGAAGAAAAATACTTTTCTCAGGATGGAGGCGCTTTCTCAAAGTAGAATCCTTTCTTAAAACCTTGTGTAGAATGTAGCTGTAGGTTAATCATTGGGTCTTCAAGTGTCGTTTTCCTCATTATAGCATCTGTTGTTTGTAATCTGCTGTTTAGAAAGAAATTTATTTGCTGGACATCTTGAATCGCAACTGTTTTGGTTGTTGTAGAACTTATGCTCTTGGGTTATCTGATTATCTTTTGTAATAAAGTGGAAGCGCTTTCTCAAAGTAGAATCCTTTCTTAAAACCTCGTGTAGAGCTGTAGGTTAATCATTGGGTCTTCAAGTGTCTTTTTCCCCATTATAGCATCTAGTATTGTCTGTTTAGACTGGATTAAAACCAAACTGTGTTCTATGGCCTGAGAATAGCTGCTGATAGCTGCTGGTTTAAAAATTTTCGTCATTAGCTCTTTTCCTTATATTTTTGTTGTCTTTTGTAGGTGGAGCAACCGAAGAAAGGGAAGGTGGAGAGGGTGGAGCAACTGAAGAAAGGGAAGATGGAGATAGTGAAGATATAGACCTTACTTAAGAAAGAACTTTAGTTGTTGGTCGATATTCTTGGAGTCTTTTGTTATAGTATTTGAAACTTTAACTTTTGAAGTGTTGAACTGTAAAACTTATGCAATTGGGTTAAAAACATTTTGCTATTATCGTTATTCTTAGCTTATTGGATATAAAGATTATAAAGTGTTTTATCTTTTTATTTATATAATTTCCAGGTTATAATTACAAATATTTACAGGTGGTAATGTCAATTATATGTTTAAAATAGCCTAATAGAACCGTTGCAATAAGCATAAATGTCGTTGCTGTAGACATTCTAAACCGTTCCGATAGGTCTTGTAAAGCGTTCCATAAAATGTAACAAAATGATGCATTAGAAATAAAACCGTTGCGGTAGCGAATAAAACCGTTACAATAGGTGTAAACAAGCGTTGCAATAGTCTACATAACCGTTACAATACACTATATTGTAACAGTAGTAAATAATATGGTAACGATTTACAACCGTTGCATAAACAATATGGTAACGGTTTATAACCGTTGCAATTTAATTGAATAATCGTTCCTTCAGGCAGTAGAAAAACCGTTGCAATAGCTTGATCTATAGCCACGGTTCTGTAAACCGTTACAACAACCGTTGCTGTAGGTCTATTGGCACGCGCGCGGATGTGACGGTTACTTAACCGTTCCGATACAGCTATGGCAACGGTTATACTATCAATCGCAACGGTTTTCCTGCTGTTGCAATAGGCCCATTTTCCAGTAGTGCCATATGTTAAATGACTAATTCTCATAATCGCACATAAAATATATATTTAAATGTAATGATTAGGATATACTAAAATCTCATATCCATAATAGTTTTTAAGGTGACTTCCCTAGCTTTCACTAGTAGGCTCCATCCCGACTCCGATGACAGGAAAATTCGGTTCGTGACAAAAAGATGCGGTGAATTTGATCTAAGAGAAAGAAAGGTTCCTAAAGCTTGTCCAACTAGATGAAATTGTACTGTATCATATGTTATGAGTATGATAATTCTCATAAGATGTAATAGAATATAATAGTTGATATAAACGTATCCATATATCCACGGTT
This sequence comes from Nicotiana noctiflora, assembly GCA_032618575.1. Lineage (NCBI taxonomy): Eukaryota > Viridiplantae > Streptophyta > Magnoliopsida > Solanales > Solanaceae > Nicotiana > Nicotiana noctiflora. The sequence continues at coordinate 192,349 of JASVEL010012288.1, read as the reverse complement.
TATGTTTATAATCATTCACTCATAATCATAACTGAAAATTATACAAGATATTAACGGAGTTAGACTATATATTGTACTATCCGGATCGTGTACTATATATTGTAATATATATAGTATATATTACAATATATCTACTTGAGTACCAGCCTTAGTTCACACACAGCAGGGCTAACACGTGATCTAAGTGGCCAAGTCACAATGAGGTACAATTGTGTAAATTTGATACTATGTCAGGAGATACAATGATGAATTATACATCACTATTTGATACTATTATTAAGAATTATTCATTTACATTATAACTAGTTATTCGAATATTAATAACTCATAATGAATAACTCAAAGGCCAAAATTGATTTTACCTTTGCCCATCTCATTAGTATACCATCCCAACTTTCGTCAATTAATTTGGAATATTGGAAAGGCCAAAATTGAAGCTATCATTCGCTAGAAATATACAATGATTAAGAGATAGCATAAATAGTTATTTTTATACTAGTCTGACTATATTAAGAAAGACAAATAATCCTTGATAACATAATAACAAAGTTATTATAACATATGGTATTATACGTTATTTAATATCAAAGTATAAATATCAAAGTTCATATCCCTTTTATAGATGATATATCGTTTTTTTTTTTTGGTTAAAAAAGATAGATATATAAAAATAAAAGTTACAAGAGAGTGTTATTGGATGCATTAAATGCATCAGATTACTTCCTACTACATTATACCTACTAGATAAAAAAGAAGTAGAAAAACTAGTACTACTTATATGATTATCATCTAACATAGTCGAAGGGTTACAAAATCTTCTTTTCAGTGTTCCCACTTGGTCTTGTTGAAAAGAAGATAGCACAAAATTTGGAGGGCTTGAAAACATTTCCACATTTGCCTCCATTTCTGATGCTCCATACTTGGCTAAGCAATCTGCAACTCCATTTTGCTCCCTATAGATGATATGTAAAGCTGGATCATGCAACTGATGGAGCAAGTACCTACAATCAGTAATAATATTAGTGAATTTGGGTGTTGGATTTTTTAGCAAGTCCAAGATTGTAGTTGCATCTATTTCAATGATTAAAGGAAAGATCTTGAATTGCACAGCAATTTGAAGGCCCATGGTAAGTGATAATAACTCAGTTTGTAAGCTAGAACCGTTTTGAACATGGCCTGCAAAACCTATGACCCAACTACTGGTAGAGTCTCTAAAGATACCCCCAATTCCACAAGCAGTTGGATTCATCTTAGTAGAGCCATCAATGTTAAGTTTTAGAAAATTTCCTGTAGATGGATGCCACTTGATATAGATAGGTATTGGAGTAATTCTACTGTTCTTAGAGTCTGTAAGATAAAAAAATTCATCTGCTTGGTTGTACACTAAAAGAGCATTCGAAATAGTCTTAGAATTATCAAATAAATTTTTATTCCTAATCGTCCAGAGATGCCAGATCGCAAAAGGAAGAATACGTTCAAAAGGAATTCCTTTATACTGACCTAAATTTGTTTTCGTAAAGAAAGTATGCCACCATGGCAGAGAATTCACATTAATAGGGCCAAAATTTTGAATTATGTTAAAATGAAGGGCCTGCCAAAGTAACCTAGCATTACTACATTCAAAAAAGATGTGAGGAATAGTTTCACTGTGTAACCCACAATGTGCACAGAGATCAATATTCAAAATATTTAATTTATGTAAATAGGCAGCAGTAGGAATTCGACTATGACAAATTAACCAAATAAAGAAAGAAATTTTTGGAAGTGTATGAAGTTGCCAAATCCATTTGAAACTTAATGGTTGAGAAGTAGTAATAGAGGAGTAAGTAGATAGTTCATGGTAAATAGATCTGACAGAGAATAAGCCAGAAGGAGTAATAGCCCAAATAAAATGATCATAATTTGTTGGTATTTTAGGCATGTAAATACTAGTAATAGATGCTTCCAATAAAGGGGGAAGTACAAAAGGTAAGTCTTGGAGATGCCATTTATGGTTGTAAAAATAGTCAGAAATATGCTTATTTAGTTCACCTTCAGGAAAAGGACCATAAATGGAATTTTGCAAAATAGTGCGATGATTAATCCAAGGTTCAGTCCAAAAAAGGACATGATCACCATTTGTTAAAATCCATTGGAAATCAAGTTGACAATAAGACCAACCTTTAAGAATGATTTTCCAAATTCTAGATTGAGAAAAGATAATACTCCTATAATTTCGTAAATGGCTATGAAGTAAAACATTAGCCCAAAGCTGAGTAGGATTTTGAAAAAGTCTCCATGCCAAACTAGCATGTAAAGCTTTATTCTTTGTACGAAGATTTTGGATACCTAAACCTCAAATAGTCAAAGGCTAGGTTACAGTTGTGACGACCCGGCCCGTCGTCACGAGAATTACCACCCCGTTATGTTGTAAATACATGTTTTATGATTTTATATCAATATTAAAGTCTATCGGGTGAGTTAGGAGTGAATTTGGATTGAAAATGAGGCATATAGCCTTTGTGAAGGAAACTTGAATAAGGAAAGTCAACCCGGAGTTGACTATTTGGTTAGAGGGCTCGGAATCGGATTCTGGATGATTCGGTTAGTTTCGGAAGGTGATTTGTGACTTAGGGGAGCGATCGGAATTGAATTTGGAGGCCCGGTGTAGAAATAGGCTTGAATTGGCTAAGGTTGAATTTTGGCGAAATCCGAACGGTAGGTGAGATTTTGATCCGGGGGTCGGAATGGAATTCCGACAGGTTGCAGTAGCTCCGTTAGGTGATTTTGGATGTGCCTGCAAAATTTCGGGTCATTCGGACGTCGTTTGGTCGGGTTTTTGATTGAATGTGTAATTTGGAATGTTTTAAGGAATTTAGGCTTGAATTCGATGCGAATTATGGGTTTTGATGTTGTTAGACGTGTTTTGAGGATTGGAGCAAGTTCGAATAAGGTATTAAGATGTGTTGGTATGTTTGGATGAGGTCCCGGGGGCCTCGGGGTGTTTTCGGATGGTTAAACGGGATAAAATTGTGGAAAAATTGGAGGTTGGGATACTGCTTCTGTTGTTTCCGCTCCTGCGGAATTTTGGACGCAGGAGCGTGTCCGCAGAAGCGGACGAGATGCGCAGGAGCGGGTGGTTACGCAGAAGCGGACGCCTTTCCGCTGAAGCGGGGTCGCTGGTGCGAGCCAGTGATCGCAGAAGCGGACGAGAGAAATTGGGCATGGTCCGCAGAAGCGGACATTTTTCCGCTTGGGCGAGACCGCAGAAGCGGTCAGTGATGCGCAGAGGCGGATGTGTCCGCAGAAGCGGAAGCTTCTTCGCAGAAGCGGGTCCGCTTAAGCGGCCCTTTGTTCGCAGAAGCGGAAATGGCCGGCTAGGCCTGGAACCGCTGAAGCGACCCTTTGGTCGCGGATACGGGAGCGTAGAAGCGGAAAATGTTCCGCAGAAGCGAAAATCGCTGTAAGTAAGTGTATCAGAAGTTAGAAAAATTTCAAAACATTTCACACATTTTGGGTCTCGGCTTTAGAGGCGATTTGGGCGATTTTGAAGAGAAATTCAAGGGAAATCATCAGGTAATCATCTATGGACTTAAACTATGATTAGTATTGGTAATATTATGCAACTATATCATGAAAATGGAGGAATTTGGGGTAATTTATGGAGGATTTAGCCCTAGGCTTGGATTTTAGAAAATCAAGGTTTTGAATGGGCAAATGGAGTCCGAATTTGGTAAAATTGATATGCTTAGACTCGTATTGAGATGAGGGTTCCGAATATGTGACTTTCGTGATTTTTCGACAAGCGTACCGAAAGTCGGGTTTTGACAACTTTGGGAATTTTGATGTAAATTGAGTTATATTGATTGGGTGTCGTCCCATTGGCCTAATTTGTTGTGTTTCTACTGTATTTGATCAGATTCTACACGTGCGGAGCTTGATTCTCGTGGCAAGGGCATTGCGGAGTAGTCGTCGCGCTGTATTGAGGTGAGTAATAGATGTGGGTGATGACCAGCGGGTTCGAAACCCCGGTATACCACTTTGTGACGCTGTATAGCGGCGAGACACGCACACTTCTTGAGAGTGCGGGGTCGATCATGAACTGGAGACTACATATTAGTCCAACCTGTTGATACTGTATTATTGGCTATTCTAGAGCCGTCGAACCTCCTTCTCGGATGGTTGCATATATATATATTGTGATAATGGCCACTCTTGAGCCGAGGAACCCCTTCTTGGGCGGTTGATTATACATGTGGGCCGTGAGCCAGAGTTATTGGATCCCGCGAGGATCGTTATCATGGTCTTATCATATAGTCATGCTAGTTTACTACTAGTCCGCGACTATTTTTGTTATTATGCTAATTCCAATCTCTAGAACTTGATATTACTCGTTTTCCAATTGAAAAAAATGATAAAAGAGTTTTCAAAAACTACTTTTGAGCTCGCGAGGCTCGTATCCGCATATTAGCCGACTAGTAGTGGATCGGGCCGCACGCCGCGGCGAGATATATGTTGGATAGGATCGCACGCCGCGGGAATATCTCTATGAGATGTGCTTGGGCTGTAGGAGCCCCTCCGGAGTCTGAACCCCCACGGTGAGCACGGGTACCCAAAATTGGAGTCGGGCTACACGCCGTAGCGGTCATATCATGTATTGCATTGCATTTAGCTACATCTGCTAGCTGTTATGCTATTTATTGGTATTTGTTGGAATAGGTACAATGAAGATTTATTCTATGACAGGGTAGCTGATTATAGCTTTACATAGTGCTTTATCGCGGATTTCTTATCCGCGTTGTCTTACCCTTGTTTATTACCACCGAGTCCGGCGAGTACTCATTTTACTCCCGCACCTTGTGTGCGGATCCGAGTACCTCTCGAGCGGTGATCCAGTGGCTGTGCGAGGCGACGTTTGTGGATATTCGAGGTAGCCGCGAGTCCGCAGGACCCGATATTCCTTCCTACTTGTCTTTTGATTTTGTATTGACATTTCTTTCCGCACTTGGTATTTTGTAAACCTTTATACACTCGTGTTCAGATAGAGGCTCATGACTCTTGACCCTTGGTCTATGGGAGTTGATGTATTATGGGACTTGGTTCCCCGTTTTCGTTACATATATCGTTGTTGTTTCTTGAATTAATTTGTTTAAATGGGTTAAAGAGAGCTTCTAAGCTCCGTGGTTGATATGGATTGGTCAGGCTGGCTTAGCAATGTGCTGGGCGCCATCACGACCGGATTTGGGGTCGTGACAAGTTGGTATCAGAGCCTAGGTTTACTAGGCCTCATGAGTCTTGAGCCGGTTAGTAGAGTCTTGTGGATCGGTACGGGGACGCTCGTACTTATCCTCGGGAGGCTGCGAACCTTTAGAAAACACTTCACATTTCTTGGAATTCTTATCGTGCGTACTTGATGCAGCTTGAGATATAATTTTTGAAACTCCTTCCGCACGTCTGAGTACGCTTCGATCGCCGGGTAATATGATTGCCTTATGGTTTGTGATTTCCCCGGTCGAGGGGCGAGATATAATCTCCGTGAATTCATGTTGGGTCAGTCGGGAGGACTTAAGGCCAGATCCTTGTCTATGGATTGAGCACCAAGGTACTAATTTCGCGAGCCGGTATTACGAAGTTCATACGATCGGTATTGATCTTTATTGTGATTTGATATGTAGCCCTAGCTATGGGTGTAAGAAATATGTTCACTGCCTCTTAGCTGAAATGTAAAGTGCACAATGTGTAGTGGAACGAGTTTAAAATCAGGAAGACTAAAGTGACTTTGCTATGTGTATCCCGGTGGAAGGTTCCAGCTCCAGAGCATATGGTTCAGGTTATGCCCGAGGACGAGCAGCGTCGCCTTGAGAGATTTGGTAGACTTCAGCCACCCCATTTCAGTGGCGTTGAGGGCGAGGATGCCCAGGGTTTCTTGGATAAGTGTCAGAAGATGCTGCGTACGGCTGGTATTCTTGAGTCCAGCGGAGTTTCATTTACTACATTTCAGTTCACCGGTCCCGCATTTGATTGGTGGGAGGAGTTTGAGAGGCGTAGGCCTGCTAGAGCAGCACCTCTCACATGGCAGCAGTTCTCTACTCTCTTTCTAGAGAAATATGTACCTCGGTCTCGTCGCGAGGAGCTACGTCGCCGGTTCGAGTGGTTGATTCAGGGCGACATGTCTGTGACTCAGTATGAGCTTAGATTCACTCAGTTGGCTAGGCATGCCACATGGATGATCCCTACTGATAGGGAGAGGATCAGGAGGTTCATTGATGGCCTCAACTACTCTATCCGTATTCTTATGACCAGCGAGCGAGTTCTATCATCATCGTTTGAGCAGGTAGCTGATATGGCACGCTCCATCGAGGCGGATCGTCGCCGAGAGAGAGAGGAGCGGGAGGCCAAGAGGCCTCGTGGTTCAGGGCAGTTTCAGTGGTGCTCCATCTAGAGGGCATTCCCAGCAGAGCAGAGGTCGCTCGTCTAGACCTTCTCATTCAGGCCGCCCAGAGCAGAGCGGAGGTTCTTATGGTCGTGGTCGACAGGGGTTTCAACAGGGTCAGTCATCACTTAGTGCCCTTCCAGCTCAGAGTGCAGCACCTACTTCTTCAGCCCAGGGTTCTTCTGCGGCGAGGGGTTCCCTTCAGGAGACATTGCCCTCGACTACGTAGGGGCAGGACTCAGCAGAGGGATCAGCCCTCCTCTTCAGCACCATCTCAGTCTAGTAGAGGTGGAGGTCAGTCTTCTCGTGGACGCCCCAGGGGCGAGGAGAGATCCGGTGGAGGCCAGGCACGGTTCTATGCACTTCCTGACAGGCGTGATGCAGTTGCCTCCGATGCTGTGATTACAGGTATCATTTCTGTCTGTCACAGAGATGCCTCTGTTCTATTTGATCCGGGGTCCACATATTCTTACGTGTCCTCTTATTTTGCACATCATTTGGGTGCGACTCGTGGTAGTCTTGATTTACCTGTTCATGTATCCACTCCCGTGGGTGATACGATTGTTGTGGATCATGTCTATAGATCCTGTGTCATATCTATTGGGGGTCTGGAGACCCAGGCAGATTTGTTATTGTTGGGGATGGTGGACTTTGATGTTATATTGGGTATGAACTGGTTGTCTCCGTACCATGCTATATTGGACTGTCATGCTAAGACAGTTACGTTGGCCATTCCTGGTATTTCTCAGATTGAGTGGCGGGGTTCGACCGATTTCGTCCCTAGCCGTGTTATTTCGTTCCTAAAAGCTCGGAAGATGGTTGAAAAAGGGTGTTTATCGTACTTAGCTTTTGTGAGAGATGTGGGAGCTGAGTCTCCTAGCATTGATTCGGTACTTGTTGTGAGGGATTTCCCAGATGTATTCCCCTCAGACATGCCGGGCATGCCGCCGGACAGGGATATTGATTTTGGCATTGACTTGGTGCCGGGCACTCGGCCCATATCCATTCCTCCTTATCGAATGGCACCAGCCGAGTTGAAAGAACTAAAAGAGCAGCTTCAAGAACTTCTGGATAAGGGTTTCATCCGCCCTAGTGTGTCTCCGTGGGGTGCGCCGGTATTATTTGTTAAAAAGAAAGATGGTTCCATGCGGATGTGTATTGATTATAGGCAATTGAACAAAGTGACGGTGAAGAACAAGTACCCTCTACCGCGCATAGATGATTTGTTTGATCAGTTACAGGGTGCGAGGGTGTTTTCTAAGATCGATCTTCGTTCAGGCTATCATCAGCTGAAGATCAGGGACTCGGATATTATGAAGACTGCATTCAGGACCCGATATGGTCATTATGAGTTCCTTGTGATGTCGTTTGGGTTGACCAACGCCCCAGCAGCATTTATGCATCTGATGAACAGTGTGTTCGGGCCTTATTTAGATTCATTTGTGATTGTGTTCATTGATGACATTCTAGTCTACTCCCGTAGTCGGGAGGAGCATGCTCAACATTTGAGTATTGTGTTGCAGAGATTGAGGAGGAGAAGCTATATGCTAAATTCTCCAAGTGTGAGTTTTGGCTCGAGTCCGTAGCATTTACGGGACATGTGGTGTCTCGTGATGGTATTCAGGTTGATCGAGAAAAAGATAGAGGCGGTGCAGAGTTGGCCTAGACCATCCCCAGCTACAAGAGATCGGGAGTTTTCTTGGCTTGGCGGGGTATTATCGCCGGTTTGTTCGAGGATTTTCATCCATTGCTTCTTCATTGACTAAATTGACCCGAAGGGTGCACCATTCGTGTGGTCGGATGAGTGCGAGGAGAGCTTTCGAAAGCTCAAGACAGCTTTGACCACGGCTCCAATATTGATTGCCATCGGCTTCAGGTTCATACACCGTTTATTGTGATGCCTCGAGAGTGGGGATAGGTTGTGTGTTGATGCATGAAGGAAAGGTAATTGCTTATGCTTCTCGACAGAGTTGAAGCCGCATGAGAAGAACTATCCTGTTCATGACTTGGAGCTAGCCGCCATTGTTCATGCCTTGAAGATTTGGAGGCACTACTTGTACGGTGTGTCTTGTGAGGTGTATACCGACCATCGTAGTCTCCAGCACTTGTTCAAACAGAAAGACCTTAATTTGAGACAGCGGAGATGGCTAGAGTTGTTGAAGGATTATGACATTACTATATTATATCATCCGGGGAAGGCCAATGTGGTGGCCGATGCTTTGAGCCGGAAGGCGGTCAGTATGGGGAGCTTGGCATATATTCCAGCGGAGGAGAGGCCATTTGCTTATGATGTTCAGGTGATAGCCAATCGGCTAGTGAGGTTAGATATTTCGGAGCCCAGCCGGGTATTGGCTTGTGTTGTATCTCGGTCATCTCTATATGATCGTATTCGTGAGCGCCGGTATGATGATCCACATTTGGCTGTCCTTAGGGACAGAGTTCAGCATGATGATGCTAGAGATGTCACCATTGATAGTGACGGCGTATTGAGGATGCGGGGCCGGATATGTGTGCCCAATGTTGATGGCCTTCGTGAGTTGATTCTGGAGGAGGCCCATAGCTCGCGGTATTCTATCCATCCTGGAGCCGCTAAGATGTATCAAGATTTGAAACAACACTATTGGTGGAGAAAGATGAAAATGGACATTGTCGGACATGTAGCACGGTGCCTCAACTGTCAGCAGGTTAAGTACGAGCATCAGAGGCCCGGTGGTGTATTTCAGGCGCATTGTTATTCCTGAGTGGAAATGGGAGAGGATCACTATGGACTTTGTTACTGGACTTCCTCGGACGGCGAGGAAGTTTGATTCTGTATGGGTGATTGTGGATAGACTGACCAAGTTAGCTCACTTCATTCCGGTTAGTACTACCTACTCATCGGAGCGATTGGCAGCGATCTTTATTCGAGAGATTGTTCGGTTGCATGGAGTTCCGGTGTCTATCATATCCGACAGGGGTACTCAGTTCACTTCTCAGTTTTGGAGAGCATTTCAGCGAGAGATGGGTACGCGGGTTGAGTTGAGTACGGCATTTCACCCCCAGACAGACGGACAGTCTGAGCGTACTATTCAGATCTTGGAGGATATGTTGCGAGCCTGTGTGATTGATTTTGGTGGTTCGTGGGATGAGTTCCTACCACTTGCTGAGTTTGCCTACAACAACAGTTATCAGTCGAGTATTCAGATGGCCCCGTATGAGGCATTGTATGGCAGGCGGTGTAGATCCCCCGTGGGATGGTTTGAGCCTCGGTGAGGTTAGATTGATAGGGACCGAGTTAGTCCGAGGATGCTCTAGATAGAGCAAAGTTGATCCGAGAGAGGCTTCGTACAGCACAGTCTCGTCAGAAGAGTTATGCGGACCGTAGAGTTCGAGAGTTGTCTTTCATGGTTGGTGACAGAGTATTGTTGAAGATTTCACCTATGAAGGGTGTCATGAGGTTTGGGAAGAAAGGAAAGTTGAGTCCCGGGTACATTGGTCCTTTTGAGATACTTAGGAGAGTTGGAGAGGTGGCATATGAGTTGGCCTTGCCGCCCAGCTTATCCAGCGTTCATCCAGTATTCCATGTGTCTATGCTCCGGAAGTACATTGGAGATCCGTCTCATGTATTAGACTTCAGTACCATTCAGCTTGATGGTGATCTATCCTATGATGTGGAGCCTATTGCCATTTTGGGACGTCGGGTGAGAAAATTGAGGTCTAAGGAGATTGCATCAGTTAAGGTTCAGTGGAGAGGTCGACCCGTGGAGGAGGCCACTTGGGAGATCGAGCGGGAGATGCGGAGCGGATATCCTCACTTGTTTGAGACTTCAGGTATGTTTCTTGACCCGCTCGAGGACGAGCGTTTGCTTAAGAGGGGAGAATGTGACGACCCGGCCCGTCGTCACGAGAATTACCACCCCGTTATGTTGTAAATACATGTTTTATGATTTTATATCAATATTAAAGTCTATCGGGTGAGTTAGGAGTGAATTTGGATTGAAAATGAGGCATATAGCCTTTGTGAAGGAAACTTGAATAAGGAAAGTCAACCCGGAGTTGACTATTTGGTTAGAGGGCTCGGAATCGGATTCTGATGATTCGGTTAGTTTCGGAAGGTGATTTGTGACTTAGGGGAGCGATCGGAATTGAATTTGGAGGCCCGGTGTAGAAATAGGCTTGAATTGGCTAAGGTTGAATTTTGGCGAAATCCGAACGGTAGGTGAGATTTTGATCCGGGGGTCGGAATGGAATTCGGACAGTTGCAGTAGCTCCGTTAGGTGATTTTGGATGTGGCTGCAAAATTTCAGGTCATTCGGACGTCGTTTGGTCGGGTTTTTGATTGAATGTGTAATTTGGAATGTTTTAAGGAATTTAGGCTTGAATTCGATGCGAATTATGGGTTTTGATGTTGTTAGACGTGTTTTGAGGATTGGAGCAAGTTCGAATAAGGTATTAAGATGTGTTGGTATGTTTGGATGAGGTCCCGGGGGCCTCGGGGTGTTTTCGGATGGTTAAACGGGATAAAATTGTGGAAAAATTGCAGGTTGGGATCCTGCTTCTGTTGTTTCCGCTCCTGCGGAATTTTGGACGCAGGAGCGTGTCCGCAGAAGCGGACGAGATGCGCAGGAGCGGGTGGTTACGCAGAAGCGGACGCCTTTCCGCTGAAGCGGGGTCGCTGGTGCGAGCCAGCGATCGCAGAAGCGGACGAGGGAAATTGGGCATGGTCCGCAGAAGCGGACATTTTTCCGCTTGGGCGAGACCGCAGAAGCGGTCAGTGGTGCGCAGAGGCGGATTTGTCCGCAGAAGCGGAAGCTTCTTCGCAGAAGCGGGACCGCTTAAGCGGCCCTTTGTTCGCGAAGCGGAAATGGCCGGCTAGGCCTGGAACCGCTGAAGCGACCCTTTGGTCGCGGATACGGGAGCGTAGAAGCGGAAAATGTTCCGCAGAAGCGAAAATCGCTGTAAGTAAGTGTATCAGAAGTTAGAAAAATTTCAAAACATTTCACACATTTTGGGTCTCGGCTTTAGAGGCGATTTGGGCGATTTTGAAGAGAAATTCAAGGGAAATCATCAGGTAATCATCTATGGACTTAAACTATGATTAGTATTGGTAATATTATGCAACTATATCATGAAAATGGAGGAATTTGGGGTAATTTATGGAGGATTTAGCCCTAGGCTTGGATTTTAGAAAATCAAGGTTTTGAATGGGCAAATGGAGTCCGAATTTGGTAAAATTGATATGCTTAGACTCGTATTGAGATGAGGGTTCCGAATATGTGACTTTCGTGATTTTTCGACAAGCGTACCGAAAGTCGGGTTTTGACAACTTTGGGAATTTTGATGTAAATTGAGTTATATTGATTGGGTGTCGTCCCATTGGCCTAATTTGTTGTGTTTCTACTGTATTTGATCAGATTCTACACGTGCGGAGCTTGATTCTCGTGGCAAGGGCATTGCGGAGTAGTCGTCGCGTCGTATTGAGGTGAGTAATAGATGTGGGTGATGACCAGCGGGTTCGAAACCCCGGTATACCACTTTGTGACGCTGTATAGCGGCGAGACACGCACACTTTTGAGAGTGCGGGGTCGATCATGAACTGGAGACTACATATTAGTCCAACCTGTTGATATTGTATTATTGGCTATTCTAGAGCCGTCGAACCTCCTTCTCGGATGGTTGCATATATATATATATTGTGATAATGGCCACTCTTGAGCCGAGGAACCCCCTTCTTGGGCGGTTGATTATACATGTGGGCCGTGAGCCAGTTATTGGATCCCGCGAGGATCGTTATCATGGTCTTATCATATAGTCATGCTAGTTTACTACTAGTCCGCAGCTATTTTTGTTATTATGCTAATTCCAATCCCTAGAACTTGATATTACTGTTTTCCAACTGAAAAAAAATGATAAAAGAGTTTTCAAAAAACTACTTTTGAGCCTGCGAGGCTGTATCTGCATATTAGCTGACTAGTAGTGGATCGGGCTGCACGCCGCAGCGAGATATATGTTGGATCGGACTGCGCGCCGCAAGAATATCTCTATGAGATGTGCTTGGGCTGTAGGAGCCCCTCCGGAGTCTGAACCCCCACGGTGAGCACGGGTACCCAAAATTGGAGTCGGGCTACACGCCGTAGCGGTCATATCATGTATTGCATTGCATTTAGCTACATCTGCTAGCTGTTATGCTATTTATTGGTATTTGTTGGAACAGGTAAAATGAAGATTTATTCTATGACGGGGTAGCTGATTATAGCTTTACATAGTGCTTTATTGCGGATTTCTTATCTGCGCTGTCTTACCCTTGTTTATTACCACTGAGTCTGGCAGTACTCATTTTACTCCCTGCACCTTGTGTGCAGATCCGGGTACCTCTCAGCAGTGATCCAGTAGCTGTGCGAGGCGACGTTTGTGGATATTCGAGGTAGCTGCAGAGTCCGCAGGACCCGATATTCCTTCCTATTGTCTTTTGATTTTGTATTGACATTTCTTTCCGCACTTGGTATTTTGTAAACCTTTATACACTCATGTTCAGTAGAGGCTCATGACTCTTGACCCTTGGTCTATGGGAGTTGATGTATTATGGGACTTGGTTCCCCGTTTTCGTTACATATATCGCTGTTGTTTCTTGAATTAATTTGTTTAAATGGGTTAAAGAGAGCTTCTAGCTCCGTGGTTGATATGGATTGGTCAGGCTGGCTTAGCAATGTGCTGGGCGCCATCACGACCGGATTTTGGGTCGTGACAACAGTGGACCATTTTAAGAGATGAATTTTTTTCTTATGAGGAGAAGAACCCCATAGAAAGTTCTTTTGGTAAGTATTGAGTAAGGCAATAATAGAACTAGGAATGGTAATAAATTGCATTACATGATTAGGAAGGCTATTCAAAGTAGAACGAATAAGAGTTTGTCTTCCTGCTTTAGTTAAAAAAGGAGTTTTCCACCCAGCTAATGTTGATTTAAACTTATCAATTAAGAATTGGAAATCTCGTTTTAAAGGTTTCGAAGTAAAAATGGGAAAACCCAAATATTGACCAAACTTAGTACACTCTTTTATGTTAAACAAGTGTTGTAAATCAAGCTTTAGGGAATGAGGGCAATTTTTTGAGAAGAAAATTTTTGACTTGTCTAAATTGATAGATTGGCCCGAATGAGTACTAAAGGAAGTAATAGTATCAATAATAGAGTGACATGAATTAGAAGTAATTTTTGATAATAAAATTATATCATCTGCAAAAAACAGATGAGATAATTGAGGTCCTTTTTTTCCAATCGAGATAGAGTGCCAAATATTATAGTCAACTTCTAAGTTTATTTGTCTATAAAGCATTTCGAGACAGAGAATAAAAATATAAGGTGAAAGAGGGTCACCTTGTCTTATCCCCCTCGAAGGGTAAAAAAAATCAGTAGACTTTCCATTTATAAAGATTGCAGTAGAAGTAGTTGTAATACAAGACATAATTAGTTTGCTAATGTTAATAGGAAAATTAAGATTATGCAAAGTATTGTAAATAAAAGACCATTCTAATTTATCAAAAGCTTTTTCAAGATCAAACTTAAGAAGCATATTGAAATTCCTACCCTTCATTTTTGCAAAACGATTTAACAGTTCTTGAACAATAATAGCATTATCAGAAGATCGTCTATTTTTTTGGAAACTAGATTGGGTTTGATTTATATGATGATCAAGAAAAGTCTTAAGTCTATTAGCAATTATTTTAGTAATAATTTTGTAAATAGTATTACAAAGACTAATTGGGCGATATTGAGCTATAGTAGCAGCATGCTCCTTTTTAGGAATTAGACAAATATACGCAGTGTTAATAACAGGATCTATTTTAGATTCTCTAAAAGCTTGATGACAAGAGCCTTTACAGAACTTCCTACAATATGCCAATATTTTTGATAAAAAATTGGATGTAGTCCATCGGGACCCGGTGCCTTAAAAGGTTTGAACGAATGTAAGGCATCAGTAATTTCAATATCATTAAGAGGTCTATCTAACATAGATTGCTCAATATGTGTAATAATATTGGTTGGAAAAATGGTTGAACTAGGTTTTGAAAAAGACTGTTGAGTCGTGAAGAGGTTAGTATAATAAGAAGTAATATCTTTTTGTATTTGAATAGGATCAGTAATCCAATTCCCTCCCCCCCCCCAAATCTTTAATAGTAATAATACGATTATTACGTCGTCTATTTAAAGTAGTTAAAAAAAACTTGGTGTTTGCATCACCATCATTTAACCAATTAATACGCGATTTCAATTTCCAAAAATCTTCTTCTAACTTAAGAAGATGATTAAAATTCTGAATAAGATCAATTTCTAAATTTTGAAGAAAAGAACTAGTCGGATAATGAATTGAAGCTTGTATACCCAATAATCTAGCTAAAGTTTTTCTTTTACGTTTAAAAATGTTTCCAAAAACAGTTTTATTCCAAATTTGGACAGAATCTCGAAAATGATTTATGGTAGGTAATGGTAAATTATTTTCTGTCCATGCTTGTTTTATCACGTATTCTAACGAAGGATGAGTAATCCAAATGGACTCAAAACGAAAAATCTTTGTCCTAGGCAATACACTGTGTTGAAGGTCTATTTTGATAGGACAATGATCCGAATGCGTTCGAGGAAGATGAGTGACAAGAGCATCACAATAGTGTGAAAGCCAAGCGTAGTTTGATAGCACACGATCAATTCGTTCTAATATATTGGCAGTATTATGGCGACCATTAGTCCAAGTATAACGACTTCCTTTGTATCCTAAATCATTAAGCATGCAATAGTTAAAACAGTCTAATAATGTATTGGCACGTTTATTATTGATAGGAAGTCCACCAAATTTATCCGAAGCATGAAGAATTTCATTAAAATCGCCCCCTATCAACCAAGGTCCTTTATAATGATAAAAAATACACTTAAGATTATTCTAAAGCGTAAGTCTGTTAACTAAATCATTACTAGCATAAATTGCACTAAATAAACAAGTAAAAGGTAAAGGACTAACCTGGATATGGCAATGAATTTCCTGTGTGTTTATAGCAACCTGTGTAACATTTAACAATGAAGCATTCCACAAAATAACTATCCCTCCTATATGACCTATAGGCGGGACTTCAATCATACCAGAAAAATCAAAATCATCCTTAATCACTTGGTGGGACTGGGAATGGGTTTCCAACAGTACAACTAGGTCTGGCCTATTATAATCCAACAAGGACCTAAAATTTCTTCTAAACTCCATTGATTGACTACCACTACAATTCCATATGATGAAATTCATGTGATTATCATTTGAAACAAACAATACAGTACTAGACTGTCCGGGACGTAGTGACAGTATTGGAAGAAATAACATGGCATATTTGCCCACCGTTGGATTTGTTGTTGGTCTTAGACGGAAAGAGGTTGAGATGAGATTTTGAGGACACCTGATGAATATTTTTCTTTCGAATTCTTCCTTCTGCACAAAGACCTTGATTCCGTTCATGCATGCATAGAGAGGCTTGGCTTCTCTGTTGTATGCGATTGCTGCGTCTAGTTCTACCTGTAAATTCCTCTCCTGTTCGTCTTGTTCTGGAGGATTGTGAAGCGTTGGTGAAGGAAGGGGTGGTGGTGGTGTTGGTACTCGGGGTGTTCCTGGTGTCATCAGTGGAGTGTAAGGTTGAGTCTCCCAATATGGTGAATCCATGGAACATCTTGTGCTTGAGGAGGATAAAAGGACATTTGAATTATGTTTGGGTGAAGAGTTTCATGTTGTTCCCATACTGGAGAAGGTGGTATCATTTCTTGAAATGGTGATATGTTTGAGGCTTGTGTCATCGCCTAGTGGTAGCGGGCAAATATCTCCGTTCCCAAGCTCATTCCCTCGGCTACTATTTGTGCTAAATCCCTCGGATGATTCACAAGAATCGTGACATCTTGTTGGTTCACTTGCATGGTGAAAGTGAGTGCATGGTTGTGTAAACTCGCCTCCAACCATGACTCTAGATACATCGGTGCATGGGGAGTGTGAGCTGTGTATACTATGGAGTTTTGATCCATGGAGAGATGAGGGGGTGGATGAAAGTAAGGAGTGGGATTGTTGTGTAATTGATTGGAGGTTTGGCGTGGGATAGGTCGATTGCCCCTTAGATGACTTAGAAAATTGAAGGGAAACATTGCTTGAAGTAGTAGAAGGGTGGGGAATGGACAAAATAGAAGTGTTTTTTATAAAAGAAGTATTAGTAGTGTTTGGTAATGTTGAAGTGGCCGGTGTAGGACAAGATGGATTTGAAAGTGACTTGTTTGAATGGAAATAATTAATGAAGTCTTCATTAGTCCCTAGTTGCATGTCAACATGTGCTAGATTGGAGGAGGTGGAGATGGAATTAATGGAAGGAGTAGAAGATGTAAGAAGAATTTTAGGAAGTTGGTCGTGTATAAGTGGTGTGGCAGATGGCTTGTGTGAGATTGTTTCACTAGTCCCTAGTTGCATGTCATCATGTGCTAGATTGGAGGAGGTGGATATGGCATTAATGAGAGGATTTGAAGGTGTAATAGGTGGAGTAGTATTTTGGTCGTGTATATCTAATTTGACAGAAGACTTGTGTGAATTATGGTGCATTGAGTTAATATCAAGGCAAGTAGTATTGTTATTACAAGTACTAGGGTGGCGGTCATTTTCAAGCCCTAGTTGCATGTCATTTAAAGCAAAGTGTGAAGAGTTGGAGATGGAATTAATGAGGGGAGTAGGAGGTGTAGTGGTAATGGGATTGGGTTGGCTGTCTAGATTTTGTAGAGTAGGCAATGTTTGGGAAATGGTTTGCATGTGAGAGTTAATGACGTGTCCTCTTGCATATGTAGTATTGGTATTAGAAGTATTGTGAAGAGATGAATCTAATTGGACCCCACAAAAAGGTACTTGATTATAGTTTGAACTTTGACCCACAAGATTAGTAGCCAAATTAGTATTAGTTAAACCATCATTTGTAGTAACTAAAGCATTAGATAAAACCTCAAAATTGTTAGTAATTAACGAATTAGTTAACCTTTGTCTAGTGACATTATTAGCAATAGAGGCATTATTTTTTAAAGAAAAATGATCAAAAGGGATATTGTTAGGATGAATTAAAGAGTGCTTACCAACAATACTATTCCTTACCTTATCAGGATGTGATTGCAATAAACGAGAAGGTATTGTTTTTGCATTCCTTTTAGGAAATTTGACTAGTGTCCAAGGCTCATGGTCAGCTTGATCAACTTTAATTGAATTATCAGGAACATGACTAGAGGAAGTAGTATCCTTTGCAAGGGATGGGCATGTTTTTTGATTGTGCCCCATACATGTGACGACCCGGCCCGTCGTCACGGGAATTACCACCCTGTTATGTTGAAATTACATGTTTCATGCTTTTATATCAGTGTTAGAGTCTATCGGGGGAGTTAGGAGTGAATTGGATTGAAAATAAGGCATATAGCCTTTTTGAAGGAAACTTGAATAAGGAAAGTCAACCCGGAGTTGACTATTTAGTTAGAGGGATCGGAATCGGATTTTGATGATTCGGTTAGTTCCGGGAGGTGATTTGTGACTTAGGAAAGCAATCAGAATTGAATTTGGAGGTCCGGTGTAGAAATAGGCTTGAATTGGCTAAGGTTGAATTTTGGCGAAATCCGAACGGTGGGTGAGATTTTGATACGGGAGTCGGAATGGAATTCCGACAGTTGCAGTAGCTCCGTTAGGTGATTTTGGATGTGCCTGCAAAATTTCCGGTCATTCGGAGGTCGTTTGGTCGGGTTCTTGATCGTATGTCGGTTTCGGAAGTTTGGAAGAAAATTAGGCTTGAATCCGTGTGTAATTGGTGATTTTGATGTTTAGGATGGTGTTTTTAGGATTGGAACAAGTTCGTATCGTGTTATGGAGTATGTTGGTGGTTTTCGTTGGGGTCCCGGGGGCCTCGGGATGAATCCGGACCATCATCCGGCACTTTTGGAACTTAAAAATCTGCAGAACAATTGCAAATCACTGGGCAAAATCCAAGCCTTTGCGTTCGCGTGGCATGGGCCGCGTTCGCGAAGGCCAGGCGAGTTAAGCATCGCGATCGCAAGACAGGGTATCGCATTCGCGTAGGCCAGGATTCTTGAGCTTCGCGATCGCGTTCAGGATGTCGCGTTCGCGTAGGTTTGTGAAGGTGTGCATCACGTTCGCGTGAGGGGTATCGCGAATGCGTAGAAGGAAAAAAATCAGACGGCTGGGAGCTAGTGCACCGCGAACGCGTTGGGGGAGGTCGCGTTCGCGAAGGTTAATCCGGAGCTGGGCATCGCGAACGCGTGGTGAGGAACGCGAACGCGTAGAAGAAAAGTCCCAGGCGGTGAATTAAAACCAGAAACATTTCACTTACGGGTTTCATTTCATAAACCCCCATTTTTGAAGCTTAGAGAGAGGAAGTGAAGAGAAATAGCTGGGAGATCTTCGGGATATTGTCGGAGGTAAGTTTCGTGGTTTAATTACACGCTTTTATCTTGAAATCATGGATTATTTCTATGGAAATGGAGGATTAAATGTGGGTTTTAGCCCTAGGCCTAAAATTGTAGAAAAATACCGATTTGAGCGGGCAAATGGAGTCCGAATATGGTAAATTTGATATGCCTCGACTCGTATTGAGATGAGGGTTCCGAATATATAATTTTTATAATTTTTCGAGAAGCGCACCAAAAGTCGGGTTTTGACAACTTTGTGGGTTTTGATACAATTTGGGTTATTTCGAATGAATTGCGTGAAATTAGCATATATTGATGCATTCTCTATGATTTTGAACAGATTTGGCATCCGAGGAGATTGATTTGCGAGGCAAGCGCAAGGCGGATTGAAGCTTCTACCGGTTCGAGGTGAGTGGTAGTAGTAAACAATGTACTGAGGGTTTGAAACCCCGTACTAGCACTCCACAGTGCTATGTTGAGATGAGACACGCGTCTTGTGACGAGCGTGGTGACATTGTGATTGGGGACTTGGACTTAGTCCTTCCCGACTAATAGTATACTCTGTGTTATGACTGATAATAAGTTTATAACTATGCAATTGGAGCTGACGGCCATGTTTGGGGCCTTGTGCCGATCTGAAGAGCATTAGGGAACCTATATAGATAGGTGACCCTTATATCGTGTTGGAAACATACACTCAGCCGTAGCTCTAGCTGTATAGCATAATATGAGCCCGTATTAGATGTGTACATTGAGAGAGATTATCTAGGGTGGAATTTCATGTTCTACCTGAGCGGGCCTGAAAGGCCAAGCCTATACCGATTGAGATAAGATAGGGTCAAGGACCCACTATAAGATGTTATATTGGGCCCTGAAAGGCCAAGTCTATATTGACTGAGACAAGGTCGAGGACCCACTGTGATATATTATATTGGGCCCGAGAGGCCAAGTATATACTGACTGGGATAGGGTCGAGGACCCGTTATGAGGTATTATATATATATACCTATATTGGATCGGGCTGCACGCCGCAACAGTATATATATTGGATCGGACTGCACGCCGCAGTAATATACATGAAATATACATGTGGGACGGACTGCACGCCGCAGTATTATTGTGCTTGGGCTGTAGGAGCCCCTTCGGAGTCTGAGACTATACAAATTCTCAGTGAGCGCTGGTGTATATTATGGGATCGGGTTGCACGCCGCGGCAGTATAAATATATATACATATATATATATTGGATCGGACCGCATGCCGCGTATACATGTGTGGATCGGGCTGCACGCCGCAATATCATAGCGCTTGGGCCTAGGGAGCCCCTCCGAAGTTTGTATACACCTCCAGTGAGCGCCGTCGACGTTAAATGGAGCGGGCCGCGCGCCGCAGCGGTATATGTATTGGAGCGGGCTGCACGCCGCAACATTATACTTATTCATATCCTATTACCTACTTAAATACTTATATATTATAGACATAGGTGTGTGTCTTCATATATTGAGGTGGTCGTACACCGTAGGGGTATGAGTGAGGGTTTGATCAGTGTGGGATCTTGTAGAGATAGATGTGGATTTGAAATGAGAGTACTTACCACAGTGATGATGTACCTGTGAGGGTTGCCTTAGAACTGCTAAGTGATAGCACAGGAGTTCTTACTTTCAGTTATTGTTTATTATTGTTACTCACTGAGTTGAAATATACTCACCCCACTCCCCTGCACTTTCTGTGCATATCCACAGGTGCCCGAGAGCAGTTGAGACATTGTAGTTCCTGATCCCTGTCTACTTTTACGGAGACTACGAGGTAGCTGCCAGCGTCCGCAGAGCCTATTTTCTCCTTCTTTACCATCTTGTTGATTTCCTATTTGCCTAGACTTGTTTGTATTCGGATGTTATTCTGTAGAGGCTCAGTCTTGTGACACCACGATATGGTTGGGACCGTAATTTGTATGCTTTTACATTTCGCTTATCACCTGATATGATCATTTACTGTTTAAGTTTAATTTGATTAATAACTGGCCGGTTTAAGGGATAATAAGGTCGGGCTTGCCTAGTATTGAGTTGGGCGCCATCACGACCAGGGTTTGGGTCGTGACAAGTTGGTATCAGAGCTTAGGTGAACAGGTCTCGCGAGTCATGAGTCGGATTAGTAGTCTCGTGGATCGGTACGGGGACTCATGTACTTATCCTCGGGAGGCTGCAAACCTTTTTAGGAAAAGTTTCTATTCTTCGAATTCTTGTCGTGCGATTACTTTTGACTTGAACTGAACTTTGACATTCTATTCTCTTGCAGATGGCGAGAACTCGAGCATCCGGTCGAGGAGGACGACTACCACTACCACCTGCTAGAGGTCGTGGACGTGGCCGTGGTCGTGGCGGAGGTCGGGCGGCTGATGTAGTACCAGCTGACCCACATCCCCCAATTGCAGAGGTGCCAGCAGCACCAGATCAGGCACCAGATGTGCCCATTGTCATTCCGGGTCTACAGGAGACCCTGGCTTAGATACTAGCAGTTTGCACTGGCCTGGCACAGGTGGTTTCAGTTACTACCGCAACAGCTGCATCAGGGACCGGGGGTGGTCATTAGACTCCCGCAGTACGCACTCCAAAGGCAGTAGTGCAGGGCCTATAGACACCATAGGCTCCTCTAGTTCAGCCTGTGGTTCCGGTTCAGCCAGCAGATCAGGTTCAGGGGGACAGGGTCCCAGCTATGACGGACGATGAGCGGCGTC
Source organism: Nicotiana noctiflora (assembly GCA_032618575.1). Taxonomy (NCBI): domain Eukaryota; kingdom Viridiplantae; phylum Streptophyta; class Magnoliopsida; order Solanales; family Solanaceae; genus Nicotiana; species Nicotiana noctiflora. Next base: position 170,765 of record JASVEL010012288.1, on the reverse strand, counting down.
GTCTCGAGAGGTTCACTAGACTATCTCCTCTAGTGTTCACTGGTGCTCCAGGCGAGGACGCCCAAGGTTTTCTGGATAAGTGCCATCTGATGCTTCGTACGGCAGGGATATTGGAGTCCAGTGGGGTATCTTTCACTACCTTTCAGTTTCAGGGGCCAACCTTCGCTTGGTGGGAGGCTTATGAGCGCCGCAGGCCAGCCGGGGCAGCACCACTATCATGGCCGGAGTTCTCCACTATGTTCTTGGAGAAATGGGTGCCTCGATCTCAGAGAGAGGAGATGCGTAGGCAGTTTGAGGGTCTCCGTCAGGGGGGACATGTCAGTGTCAGAGTATGAGATCAGGTTTACAGAGTTGTCCAGATATGCACCATGGTTGGTTCATTCCGACAGATAGAGGATTGGACGCTTCGTGGACGGCCTTATTTATCCCATTCGTATTCTGATGACTCGGGAGAGGGTTTTGAGCCGTACATTTGAGGATGCTGTGGATATTGCTCGCGACATAGAGACAGATCATCGCAGAGAGCGGGATGAGAGGGAGGCCAAGAGGCCTCGAGGTGAAGCTAGTTCCAGTGGCACTCAGACCAGAGGCCAGAGTCAGCAGAGCCGAGGTCGCTCTTTCAGATCTTCGTAGTCGGGTCGCTTAGATCGTCACAGATGGTCTTCTAGACAGGGTTATCAGGGTTCGCACTAGAGCCAGCCATCTCTCAGTGCCATGCCAGCTCAGAGTTCTTCCCAGGCCACATCTGCTCAGGGTTCATCTCGGCCTAGTTCATCAGCTGGCCACTCCAGCGCCAGAGGTCCTTATCAGTCTCAGTCCCTAGCACCGGGGAGTTGCTATGAGTGCGAAGAGTTTGGGCACCATCGTAGGGAGTGTCCCCGTCTTGTTTCCAGATCTTATCAGCAGAGGGGGCAGCCCTCGTCATCTGGTCCTTCTACTTCAGCACCCGCCCCATCAGCTAGGGGTGAGGGTCAGGTAGCTAGGGGTCTCCCTCGAGGGGGAGGCCGATCCGGCGGACAGGCTAGATGCTATGCTCTTTAGGGCCGATCTGAGGCCGTTGCTTCTGATGCTGTCATTACAGGTATTATTTCAGTCTGCCACAGAGATGCCTCAATATTATTTGATCCCGGTTCTACTTATTCTTATGTGTCTACATATTTTGCTCCTCATTTGAGCATGACCCAAGGGTCTCTTAAGCTGCTAGTGTATGTATCTACCTCCGGTAGGGGATACTATTGTTGTGGACCACGTATACCGGTCCTGTTTGGTCACTATTGGAGGTCTGGAGACCCGAGTAGACCTGTTGCTTCTCAGCATGATTGATTTTGATGTTATATTGGGCATGGACCGGCTATCTCCATGTCATGCTATTCTGGACTGTCATGCTAAGACAGTCACTTTGGCTATGCCGGGCATTCAGAGGATCGAGTGGCGAGGCACGACTGAGTATGTACCTAGCGGGGTAATATCTTTCCTCAAGGCCCAACGAATGGTTGGGAAGGGATGTCTCTCTTATTTAGCATTTGTGCGGGAGGTCGAGGCCCGGACTCCCAGTATTGATTCTGTTCCCATTGTGCGAGACTTTCCTGATGTGTTTCCCTCAGACCTGCCGGGCATGCCGCCGGACAGGGATATTGATTTTGGGATTGATTTGGTTCCATGCACTCAGCCTATTTCTATTCCTCCATATCGGATGGCACCAGCTGAGCTGAAGGAATTGAAAGAGCAGCTCCAGGAACTCCTAGATAAGGGGTTCATTCGGCCGAGTGTGTCGCCGTGGGGTGCACCGGTTCTGTACATTAAGAAGAAGGATGGATCCATGAGGATGTGTATTGACTACAGGCAACTGAACAAAGTTACAGTGAAGAATAAGTATCCTCTGCCTCGTATTGATGATTTATTTGATCAGCTCCAGGGAGCTAGGGTGTTCTCGAAGATTGATCTTCGTTCGGGCTACCATCAACTGAAGATTAGAGAGTCCGACATTATGAAGACTGCATTCAGGACCAGATATGGTCACTATGAGTTCCTTGTGATGTCTTTTAGGCTGACAAATGCCCCAGTAGCATTTATGCATCTGATGAACAGTGTGTTCAGGCCCTATCTTGATTCATTTGTGATCGTATTTGACATACTAGTCTACTCTCGTAGCCAGGAGGAGCATGCTCGGCACTTGAGTATTGTATTGCAGAGATTGAGAGAGGAGAAGTTGTATGCCAAGTTCTCCAAGTGTGAGTTCTGGCTTGAGTCCGTGGCATTCTTAGGACACGTGGTGTCCCGTGATGGTATTCGGGTAGATCCGAGGAAGGTAGAGGTCGTGCAGAGTTGGCCCAGACCGACCTTAGTTACTGAGATCCATAGCTTTTTGGGATTGGCAGGATATTATCGCCGATTCGTTCAGGGATTTTTTTCTATTGCTTCACACTTGACTAAATTGACTCAGAAGGGTGTTCCTTTCATATGGTCCGAGGAGTGCGATGAGAGCTTTCAGAAGCTCAAGACAGCAGTGACCACAGCACAAGTTTTGATTCTGCCGTCAGCTTCAGATCCTTATACTGTGTATTGTGATGCCTCAGGAGTTGGCATTGGTTATGTGTTGATGCAGGAGGGTAGGGTCATTGCTTATGCTTCTCGTCAGTTGAAGCCCCACGAGAAGAACTACCCTGTTCATGATTTGGAGCTAGCAACCATAGTTCATGCTTTGAAGATTTGGAGGCATTACCTGTATGGTGTCTCATGTGAGGTGTTCACGGATCATCGCAGCCTTCAGCATTTATTCAGACAGAAGGACCTTAATTTGAGACAACGGAGGTGGTTGGAATTGCTTAAAGATTATGACATCACCATCTTGTATCATCCGGGGAAGGCCAATGTGGTGGCCGATGCTTTGAGTCGGAAGGCGGTCAGTATGGGCAGCCTAGCTTTCATCCCAGTTGGGGAGAGGCCATTTGCTTATGACGTTCAGGCCCTAGCCAATCGGCTAGTGAGGTTGGATATTTCGGAGCCGAGTCGAGTGTTGGCTTGTCTTGTTTCTCGATCTTCCTTATATGATCGCATCAGGGAGCGACAATGTGATGACCCACATTTGCTTGTCCTTAAGGACAAAGTGCTGCACAATGATGCTAGAGATGTGACTATCGACAGTGATGGTGTTCTGAGAATGCAGGGCCGTATATGCGTGCCCAATGCAGATGGTTTGTAGGAGTTGATACTTGAGGAGGCACACAGTTCGCGGTACTCTATTCACCCAGGTGCCGCAAAGATGTACCAAGACTTGAGACAGCACTACTGGTGGAGGAGAATGAAGATGGATATTGTTAGGCATGTAGCTAAGTGCCTCAATTGCCAGCAGGTCAAGTATGAGCATCAGAGACCGGGCAGTGTTCTTCAGCGTATGGTCATTCCCGAGTGGAAATGGGAGAGGATCACCATGGATTTTGTTACTTGACTCCCTCGGACAGCGAGGAAGTTTGATTCTGTATGGGTGATTGTTGATCGGCTGACCAAGTCAGCACATTTTATCCCAGTTAGCACTACTTACTCATCGGAGCGGTTGGCGGCGATCTTTATTCGGGAGAATGTCAGGTTCCACGGGGTCCCAGTGTCTATTATATCTAACCGAGGCAATCAGTTCACTTTTTAGTTTTGGAGAGCATTTCAGCGATAGATGGGTACGCGGGTTGAGTTGAGCACCACATTTCACCCCCAGACAGACGGGCAGTCGGAGCGCACTATCCAGATCCTGGAGGATATGTTGCGGGCGAGTGTGATTGACTTTGGTGGTTCGTGGGATGAGTTCTTGCCACTTGATGAGTTTACCTAGAACAACAGCTATCAGTCGAGTATTCAGATGGCCCCGTACGAGGCATTGTATGGCAGACGGTGTAGATCTCCCGTCGGATGGTTTGAGCTTGGTGAGGATAGGTTGATAGGGACTGAGTTAGTTCAGGATGCTCTGGATAGAGCAAAGTTGATCCAGGAGAGGCTTCGCACAGCTCAGTCTCGCCAGAAGAGTTATACAGACCGTAGAGTTCGAGAGTTGTCTTTCATGGTTGGTGACAGAGTATTGTTGAAGGTTTCACCCATGAAGGGTGACATGAGGTTCGGGAAGAAAGGGAAGTTGAGTCCCAGATACATTGGTCCTTTTGAGATACTTAGGAGAGTTGGAGAGGTGGCATATGAGTTGGCCTTACCACCCAGCTTATCCAGCGTTCATCCAGTATTCCATGTGTCTATGCTCCGGAAATATATCGGGGATCTGTCTCATGTATTAGACTTCAGTACCATTCAGCTTGATGGTGATCTATCATATGATGTGGAGCCTGTTGCTATTTTGGGTCGCCAAGTAAGAAAATTGAGGTCGAAGGAGATTGCATCAGTTAAGGTTCAGTGGAGAGGTCGGCCTGTGGAGGAGGCTACTTAGGAGGTTGAGCAAGAGATGCGGAGCCGATATCCTCACTTGTTTGAGACTACAGGTATGTTTCTTGACCTGCTCGAGGACGAGCGTTTGCTTAAGATGGGGAGAATGTGATGACCCGGCCCGTCGTCACGGGAATTACCACCCCGTTATGTTGAAATTACATGTTTCATGCTTTTATATCAGTGTTAGAGTCTATCGGGGGAGTTAGGAGTGAATTGGATTGAAAATAAGGCATATAGCCTTTTTGAAGGAAACTTGAATAAAGAAAGTCAACCCGGAGTTGACTATTTAGTTAGAGGACTCGGAATCGGATTCTGATGATTCGATTAGTTCCGGGAGGTGATTTGTGACTTAGCGGAGCAATCGGAATTGAATTTGGAGGTCCGGTATAGAAATAGGCTTGAATTGGCTAAGGTTGAATTTTGGCGAAATCCGAACGGTAGGTGAGATTTTGATCCGGGAGTCGGAATGGAATTCCGACAGTTGCCGTAGCTCCGTTAGGTGATTTTGGATGTGCCTGCAAAATTTCAGGTCATTCGGAGGTCGTTTGGTCGGGTTCTTGATCGAATGTCGGTTTTGGAAGTTTGGAAGAACATTAGGCTTGAATCCATGTGTAATTGGTGATTTTCATGTTTGGGATGGTGTTTTTAGGATTGGAACAAGTTCGTATCGTATTTTGGAGTATGTTGGTGGTTTTCGTTGGGGTCCCGGGGGCCTCGGGGTGAATCCGGACCATCATCCGGCTCTTTTGGAACTTAAAAATCTGTAGAAAAATTGCAGATCACTGGGCAAAATCCAAGCCTTCGCGTTCGCGTGGCATGGGCTGTGTTCGCGAAGGCTAGGCGAGTTAAGCATCGCGATCGCGAGACAGGGTATCGCGTTCGTGTAGGCCAGGATTCTTGAGCTTCGCGATCGCGTTCAGGATGTCGCGTTCGCGTAGGTTTGTGAAGGTGTGCATCGCGTTCGCGTGAGGGGTATCGCGAACGCGTAAAAGGAAAAAATCAGACGGCTGGGAGTTAGTGCATCGCGAACGCATTGGGGGAGGTCGCGTTCGCGAAGGTTAATCCGGAGCTGGGCATCGCGAACGCGTGGTGAGGAACGCGAACGCGTAGAAGAAAAGTCCCAGGCGGTGAATTAAAACCAGAAACATTTCACTTACGGGTTTCATTTCATAAACCCCCATTTTTGAAGCCTAGAGAGAGGAAGTGAAGGGAAATAGCTGGGACATCTTCGGGATATTGTTGGAGGTAAGTTTCGTGATTTAATTACACGCTTTTATCTTGAAATCATGGATTATTTCTATGGAAATGGAGGATTAAATGTGGGTTTTAGCCCTAGGCCTAAAATTGTAGAAAAATACCGATTTGAGCGGGCAAATGGAGTCCGAATTTGGTAAATTTGATATGCCTCGACTCGTATTGAGACGAGGGTTCCGAATATGTAATTTTTATAATTTTTCGAGAAGCGCACCAAAAGTCGGGTTTTGACAACTTTGTGGGTTTTGATACAATTTGGGTTATTTCGAATGAATTGCGTGAAATTAGCATATATTGATGCATTCTCTATGATTTTGAGCAGATTTGGCATCCGAGGAGATTGATTTACGAGGCAAGCGCAAGGCGGATTGAAGCTTCTACCGGTTCGAGGTGAGTGGTAGTAGTAAACAATATACTGAGGGTTTGAAACCCCGTACTAGCACTTCACAGTGCTATGTTGAGATGAGACACGCGTCTTGTGACGAGCGTGGTGACATTGTGATTGGGGACTTGGACTTAGTCCTTCCCGACTAATAGTATACTGTGTGTTATGACTGATAATAAGTTTATAACTGTGCAATTGAGCTGCCAGCCATGTTTGGGGCCTTGTGCCGATCTGAAGAGCATTTGGGAACCTATATAGATAGGTGACCCTTATATCGTGTTGGAAACATACACTCAGCCGTAGCTCTAGCTGTATAGCATAATATGAGCCCGTATTAGATGTGTACATTGAGAGAGATTATCTAGGGTGGAATTCCCTGTTCTAGCTGAGTGGGCCTGAAAGGCCAAGTCTATAACGATTGAGATGAGATAGGGTCAAGGACCCACTATGAGATGCTATATTGGGCCTGAAAGGCCAAGTCTATATTGACTGAGACAAGGTCGAGGACCCACTGTGATATATTATATTGGGCCCGAGAGGCCAAGTATATACTGACTGGGATAGGGTCGAGGACCCGTTATGAGGTATTATATATATATAACTATATTGGATCGGGCTGCACGCCGCAGCAGTATATATATTGGATCGGACTGCACGCCGCAGTAATATACATGTAATATACATGTGGGACGGACTGCACGCCGCAGTATTCTTGCACTTGGGGTGTAGGAGCCCCTTCGAAGTCTGAGTCTGCACACATTCTCAGTGAGGGCTGGTGTATATTATGGGATCGGGCTGCGCGCCGCAGCAGTATAAATATATAAATATATATATATATTGGATCCGACTGCACGCCGCAGTAATACATGTGTGGATCGGGCTGCACGCCGCAGAATTATAGTGCTTGGGCCTAGGGAGCCCCTCCGAAGTCTGTATACACCCCCAGTGAGCGCCGTCGACGTTAAATGGAGCGGGCTGCGCACCGCAGCGGTATATGTATTGGAGCGGGCTGCACGCCGCAGCATTATACTTATTCATATCCTATTACCTACTTAAATACTTATATATTATAGACATAGGTATGTGTCTTCATATATTGAGGTGGCCGTACATCGTAGGGGTACGAGTGAGGGTTTGATCAGTGTGGGATCTTGTAGTGATAGACGTGGATTGGAGATCAGAGTACTTACCACAGTGATGACGTACCTGTGAAGGTTGCCTTAGAACTGCTAAGTGATAGCACAGGAGTTCTTACTTTCAGTTATTATTTATTATTATTACTCACTGAGTTGAAATATACTCACCCCACTGCCCTGCACTTTTTGTGCAGATTCACAGGTGCCCGAGAGCAGTTGAGTTGTTGTAGCTGCTTGCTCATATCTACTTTTGCGGAGACTACGAGGTAGCTGCCGGCGTCCGCAGAACCTGTTTTCTCCTTCCTTATCATTTTGTTGCTTTCATCTTGCCTAGACTTGTTTGTATTAGGATGTTATTCTGTAGAGGCTCAGTCTCGTGATACCACGATATGGTTGGGACCGTAATTTGTATGCTTTTACATTTCGCTTATCACTTGATATGATCATTTACTGTTTAAGTTTAATTTGATTAATAACTGGCTGGTTTAAGGGATAATAAGGTCGGGCTTGCCTAGCATTGTGTTGGGCGCCATCACGACCAGGGTTTGGGTCGTGACAATACAACCACATGTAATACAAAGTAAATTCAAACCCTCATACATAATAGTTTGTTTATGCTCACCAATGTATAAATGTGTTTTCAATGGCCGGTTAAGCAATACTTCAACACATAGTCTAGCATATTGTCCTCGAGTAGTGTTGGAAGTACAAATATCCATAGATAGAAATTTCCCAACTTTTTGTCCCAATTTATTCAAAATATGATAATCGTAGAATTCTGTAGGTAATTCTGGCAAACGTAACCAAATAGCAGAAGAAGATAATTGAGTTGTTGATGCTTTAAATTTTGGCTCCCATTGCCGAACATATAGGAAATGATTTTGAACAAACCAAGGTCCTCCATATAAAGCATGTATTTTGTTTTCTTCCTTTTGAAACTTTAGAAGAAAAAAATTATATCCTAAATCGATCAAGGGAAGATTTTAAGTAGGTTTTCATAGTGTGTACTTTTTGTCTAAGGAGTTGATGATCCACTTTACGACTAAAAACTTTAATAATTACAGCATGTTCCCAAGGCTTGTAAATCCTATGTTTTTCCTCCACAGTAAGAGGAATGAAATTAGAAGAATCATCAGGTGCTTCTAATTCATCAGTGTATTCTGAATCATCAGTGAGTGGAGGTGGAAGATTGTTGAAAGATAGTTGGGAGGTGTGAGTATTCAAGTTTTGAAGATAGGACTTCGGTAGAGTATTAGAATCAACCAATTGATGTGGTTTATCAATATTCATATCAGAAGTCATAGGAAGAGAAGTATTTTGTAGTGGAATTATTTGAGAATTAATGATGTTAGGTGGTTTTGGTGGAATAATAGGTGAATGAAGGTATGGAGATGTTGGGAGAGTTTTTTCTTCCATTCGTTTCTTTTGATAATTTCACTAGTTAACGATATATCATTATACGTATGGGTAATATATACCCATTTTAAATATAATTTAGACTAATATAAAGTTATATTAATATAATATTAATCTGAACGTATATTTATATTAATATTGGAATATAGACTAATATAATTATATTATTAATACTAAATTAAACAAATGGTTCAGATTAATATTTTAAATATACTTATATTTTAACAATTATATTTAAAATGGGTAATCACGTATGGCTAATATATTAGTCTAATATCTTTATACTAATATAAAGATAATCATCCCCACATATAGGTATATATTTATACCTGTCCGACCCGGATTTCCCAACATCGGAGGTCATGATGGCGCCTACTAATGGAAGCTAGGCAAGCCAAATATTAATTACACCTCCATTAATTACCATATTCTTATTAAGACATTAAAATTAAAAACATATAAATTACAGCGGAATAATCAAACTTAGCGGAAGACTTAGTCAATCTTATCAAATATGATAAAGAAACCCAAACATGATACACTGCCCAAGACTGGTGTCACAATACTCACGAACTTCTAAAAATAATACACACAATTATCTGAAAGAAAATATAAGTTGTTTATCTCGAATACATGAGATAACAGAATGAAAAGCATAGATAGAAGAGACAACGGGTCCTGCGGACGCCTGCAAGGCTACCTCGTAGTCTCAGTAGTCGGAAAATCCACAAATCGCTACGGTCGCTGCTGCTGTCCGTAACCTGTATCTGCGCAAAAAGAGCGCAGAGTGTAGTATCAGCACAACCGACCCCATGTGCTGGTAAGTGCCCGGCCTATCCCAGCGAAATAGTGACGAGACTAAGGCCAGTCACCCACATAAACCTGTACAGTTGCAATATATATATATATATATACAAAACATTTATAAGGAAAGACTCTGCTCTGAAATAACAGTCAATAACTCGTGATATCCAGAATAATCTAATCAACAGAATAAATCTTACTTTCATGTCTCAATTCCTTTTTCATTTCATATCTCGTGGTAGGCGTACCACCCGCTCCCAACTATCACAGTAATTACATCTTGTGGTAGGCGTACCACCCGCTTCCAAATATACCAATAGATTATATCTTGTGGTAGGCGTACCACCCGTTCCCAAATATATCAATAGGCTACCGACAACTATGGCCAATGCCAAGATTTAAATCACTTTGTGGTCGGCGTGCCACACGATCCCATTTCTTATTATATAAGTGGTCGGCACGCCAAACGATCCCAATTCATAAATATATATATTACCGGCATTTAGCCAATAATCCCTGCATCAATAATATTTATAATTACCGGTTTTAAACCAATAATTGATAATAATTTCAACAATTTATCTCCATTACCGGTATAACACCAATAACTCCTAATCAACAATTTATTCATAACTAAATTCCTATTCCTTCAAGCTAGGATAGAACAAACACTTACCTCAATTGTTTTACGAACAATTCAATCTGTGGAAATGCCTTTTCCTTTCAAATCCGGCTCCAATCCAATCGTATCTTTACACAATTGATTTAATATCATCAATACTACTCAACGAACTAATTCATAAGGCCAATTTCAACTTTTACAACATTCTGCCCGGAATAGTGAATTTCGACCCCGGGCCCACACGGTCGGAACTCGGGGTTCAGACTAAGATCCGTTTACCCATCCCCTCACGAGTTCAATTATATGATTTGTTTCAAAATCGGACCTCAATTCGAGGTCCAATTTCTTAATTCATGAAAAACCCTATATTCTCCCAAAAACAAGAAATTCTACCATGAAAACCTTTGATTTCTATTGAAAAACATGTTTAATGCTGTTAGGAATTGAAAGCATTAAGTAAAAAGTGACTTACAATTGTTTTGAAGAAGAGGGAGTTCTTGAAAAATCGTCAATGGGTGTTTTTGGATTGTGAAATGTGAAAAATGAAGCTGGAAATCGGGATTTACAGGTCTTTGTGTTCGCATTTGCGAACCCCGACCAATTTCTGGAGTTTGAAAAATAAGCTAAGGCTGGGAAGCTCGCATTTGCGAACTTTTGTTCGCATTTGCGAAGCCAAGACAAAACTGGGATGTTCGCATTTGCGAACACAGGCATAATATGGGAAGTTCGCATTTGCGAACACAGGCAGAAAATAAGGGAAGTTCGCATTTGCGAACTATTGTTCGCATTTGTGAACACAGGTAGAATATTGGGAAGTTCGCATTTGCGAACTATTGTTCGCATTTGCGAACTCTGCAGAACATTGGGAAGTTCGCATTTACGAACTATTGTTCGCATTTGCGAACTCTGCAGACCAGGTGCTGACAACAACCTCCTAACATGAAAAATTGATCTCGTGGCCTATCCAAAGTTCACCCGAGCCCTCGGGGCTCCAAACCAAATATGCACACTGACTTAAAAACATCATACGAACTTGCTCGCGCGATCAAATCGCCAAAATAACATCAAAATCAATGAATTGAGCCTTAAAACTCAAGAATTCTTTCAAATTTCATAATTTCCAAAATTTCCAATTTAAGGCCGAAACACGTCAAACGACGTCCGTTTTCAACCAAACTTTACAAGAAGCGCTTAACCAATATATTTGACCTGTACCGGGTGTCGGAACCAAAATACGAGCCCGATATCACCACTTTTCAATCAAATTTCAGTTTCATTTTCCTTAAACATTTTCAGAAAACAATTTAACAGAAAAATTCTTTTACCGGGGTTCTAGACCTCGGATTTCAATTCCGGGCATACGCCCAAGTTCCATATTTTTCTACGGATTTTCTAAGACCGTCAAATCACGGTTCCGGGTCCGTTTATCAAAAATATTGACCAAAGTCAACCATATCAATGTTAATATCAAAATTCCTCAAATTTTTCACATATTTCACATATTTCAACATAAAAAAATTTTCCAGCTTCGTGCCTGAACTGTGCACGCAAATCGAGACAACTATAAATGAGGTTTTCAAGTGATGGCCCTTTGGGTCGTCACATTCTCCACCTCTAAAATAACCGTTCGTCCTCGAACGGACAAAAGAAAGAAGTACCGAGTCAAGGAATAGATCAGAATCCTATATTACTTAGCGAAATTTTCCGGGGCCTTACACCTCAGGAGGCTGACCCCTCTACTGAACTCGCACAGAAGGAAAACTCTTCGACCTCAAATGTCGAACCTGCCGATCTAGGATAGCTAACGGCTCCTCCTCATAGGACAGATCTTTGTCCAATTGGACAGTGCTGAAATCTAACACGTGCGATGGATCGCCGTGATATTTTCGAAGCATGGACACATGAAACACTGGATGTACAACTGATAAGCTAGGTGGCAAGGCAAGTTTATATGCCACTTCTCCCACACGATCAAGAATCTCGAATGGCCCAATAAACCTAGGGCTAAGTTTGCCCTTCTTTCCAAATCTCATTACGCCCTTCATAGGCGACACTCGGAGCAATACTCGCTCCCCAATCATGAAAGCTATATCTCGAACCTTGCGATCTGCATAGCTCTTTTGTCTAGACTGAGCTGTGCGAAGCCTATCTTGAATAATCTTGACCTTATCTAAGGCCTCCTGAACTAAATCCGTACCCAATAACCGAGCTTCTCCCGGTTCAAACCATCCAACCGGAGAACGACACCGCCTACCATACAATGCTTCATAAGGAGCCATCTAGATGCTCGATTGATAACTATTATTATAAGCAAACTCTGCCAACGGGAGGAATTGATCCCACGAACCTCCAAAATCAATAACACACGCCCGTAGCATATCTTCCAGGTATCTGAATAGTCCTCTCGGACTGACCATCCGTCTGGGGATGAAAGGCTGTACTTAGCTGAACTTGCATGCCTAACTCTCGTTGAACCGCCTTCCAGAAATGTGAGGTAAACTGTGCACCTCGATCTGAAATAATAGAGATTGGCATGCCATGAAGGCGAACGATCTCCTTGATATAAATCTCAGCTAACCTCTCGGATGAATAGGTAGTGGCAATAGGAACAAAATGAGCTGACTTGGTTAGCCTATCAACAATCACCCAAACAGCATCAAACTTCTTCTGAGTCTTCGGAAGTCCAGAAACGAAATCCATCGTGATTCGCTCCCACTTCCATTCAGGAAGTTCAATTCTCTGAAATAAACCGCCAGGTCTCTGATGTTCATACTTAACCTGCTGACAATTAAGACACCATGCCACATATGCCACAATATCCTTTTTCATTCTGCGCCATGAGTAATGTTGACACAAATCTCGATACATTTTCGCTGCGCCTGGATGAATAGAATACCGCGAACTGTGAGCTTCTTCTAGAATCAATTCTCTAAGCCCATCAACATTTGGCACACAAATGCACCCTTGCATCCTCAAGATCCCCTCAGCATCTAAGGTGACCTGTTTAGCACCTCCTCGCTGAACCTTATCTCTAAGGTCACATAAATAAGAATCATTATATTGTTGATCGCGGATACGCTCCAATAATGAAGAGCGAGCGATCGTGCAAGCTAGTACTCGACTAGGCTCAGAAATATCCAACCTCACAAATCGGTTGGCCAATGACTGAACATCCAAAGCAAGTGGCCTCTGATTGACTGGAATATAAGCAAGGCTACCCATACTGGCTGACTTCCTACTCAAAGCGTCGGCCACCACGTTTGCTTTTTCCCGGACGATATAAAATGGTGATATCATAATCTTTTAGCAATTCTAGCCACCTTCTCTGCCTCAAATTCAACTCTTTCTGCTTAAACAAATACTGAAGACTCTTATGATCGGTGTATACTTCACATGTTACACCATACAAATAATGCCTCCAGATCTTCAATGCGTGAATAATCGCCGCCAATTTTAGATCATGCACTGGATAGTTCTTCTCATTAATCTTCAACTGCCTCGAAGCATAGGCAATAACCTTGCCATCCTGCATTAACACTGCACCAAGCCCAATACGGGAAATATCACAATAAATAGTATAAGGTCTCGTACCTGTGGGTAAAACCAATACCGGTGTTGTGGTCAAAGCTGTCTTGAGCTTTTGAAAGCTCGCCTCACATTCATCGGACCATCCAAATTGAACACCTTTCTGGGTCAATCTGGTCAGTGGGGTTGCAATAGACGAAAATCCTTCTACGAATCGGCGATAATAACCTGCTAACCCCAAGAAACTCCAAATATATGTGGCTGATGTCGGTCTAGGCCAGTTCTTGACTGCCACAGTTTTCTTTGGATCAACCTGAATACCTGCTGCCGTCACAATATGACCCAGGAATGCAACTGAACTTAGCCAAAATTCACACTTTGAAAATTTTGCATATATGGCTATCTCTCAGAGTCTGCAAGGCCACTCTGAGATGTTGCGCACGCTCCTCCTGACTGCGGGAATATATTAATATATCATCAATGAAGACTATTACAAACAAGTCTAAATAAGGCCGGAACACCCGATTCATTAATTCCATAAAAGCTGCTGGAGCATTTGTCAACCCAAAAGACATGACCGGAAATTCATAATGTCCATACCGAGTGCGGAACGCTGTCTTAGGGACATCAGATGCCCTAATCTTCAGCTGATGATAGCCAGATCTCAAATCTATCTTTGAAAATACCTTGGCACCCTGAAGCTGGTCAAATAAATCATCAATTCGCGGAAGTGGATATTTATTTTTGATAGTCACCTTGTTTAACTATCGATAGTCAATGCACATTCTCATCGAACCATCTTTCTTCTTTACAAATAATACTGGTGCACCCCACGGCGAAACACTGGGTCTAATGAAACCCTTTTCAAGTAAATCCTGCAACTGTTCCTTCAATTCTTTTAACTCTGGCGGAGCCATACGATATGGGGGAATGGAAATGGGCTGAGTGCCTGGAGCCAAATCAATGCAAAAATCAATATCCCTATCGGGCGGCATACTTGGTAAGTCTGAAGGAAATACTTCAGGAAATTCGCGAACCACAGGCACAGAGTCAATAGAAGGAACCTCAGCACTAGAATCACGGACATAGGCCAAATAAGCCAAGCATCCCTTCCCAACCATACGCTGAGCCTTAACATAAGAAATAACATTGCGACTAGTATGACCCGAAATTCCTTTCCACTCTATACGAGGCAAATTCGGCAGAGCTAAAGTCACAGTCTTGGCATGGCAATCTAAAATAGCATGATATGGAGATAGCCAGTCCATGCCTAGTATAATATCAAAGTCCACCATATTTAGGAGTAATAAATCAACACGGGTCTCGAGACCCTCAATTACTATAATACATGACCGATGAACTCGATCAACCACAATAGAATCGCCTACTGGTGTAGACACATGAACAGGAACACTCGGTGGATCACTGGGCTGAATCAAGTACGGTGCAAAATAGGAAGACACGTACGAATATGTAGACCCAAGGTCAAATAATGCTGATGCCTTTCTATCACAAACCAAAATAATACCTGTAATGACGGCATCGGAAGACTCAGCCTCTGGTCTGGCGGGAAGTGCATAACATCGGGGCTGTGCCCCACCACCCTGAGCAGTATCTCTAGGACGATCAGCTGCTGGCTGGTCTCTACCTCTATCAGTCTGAGCTCTACCTCTATGACCTCTACCTCTACTTCTATGTCCTCTACCTCCGCCTCTAGTTGGCTGGGCAGGCTGTGAGGGAACTGGGGCCTGAATCATGGCACGAGAACCCTGCTGGTGAGATCTGTCAGAAGCTCGAGGGCAATACTTTGCAATGTGCCTAAGATCACCGCACGTAAAACAAGCCCTCGACTGCTGAAAATAGCGAAGTGGTGGTGCACTAATAGGCTGCTGATCAGAGTAGCGTGGCTGAGAATTACGATCACCTGAAGCATCATGAGAAACCTGAAGAGCTGACTGATAAGGCCTAGGAGGATGGCCTCTATCATAAAAATCTCTATCTCCAGACGAGGTACCACTGAATCTACCCGAATTACGAGATCTCTTATCCGATCCATGTCTTGCTCCCTGTGACAGAGCCATCTCGATCCGGCGGGCTGCATTAGCCGCCTCCTGAAAAGTGATTTCAGTTCCGGCCCCCATAGCCATTTGTAGCCGAATTGGCTGATTCAAGCCATCAATAAACCTTCTCACCCTTTCCCGATTTGTGGGAAGTATGATAATAGCATGACGAGCCAGGTCCACGAACCTAGTCTCGTACTGTGTGACAGACATAGAACCCTGATGAAGACGCTCAAATTGTCTGCGCATAACCTCCCACTGAGTTGCTGGAAGGAACTTTTCCGAGAATAATTCTACAAATTGCCCCCAAGTCAAAGATGATGATCCCGCTGGCCTGGATAGACAATAATCCCTCCACCAAGTCTTGGCGGAACCAGATAATCGAAAAGTAGCAAAGTCCACACCATTAGTCTCCACAATGCCCATAGTACGGAGAACTTCATGGCAGCTGTATAGAAAGTCCTTGGGATCCTCTGAAGGAGTGCCACTGTAGGTGGTAGTGAACAGCTTGGTAAACCTGTCCAACCTCCATAATGCATCAGTAGACATAGCTGTACCATGACTAGCCTGAGTCACTACTATAGGCTGAACTGCGTCAGCTGGCTGAATCAAAAGAACCCGAGCCCGGGGAATTACTGGCTCTAGAGTGCACGTAGCAGGAATCTGATTACCTCCTCCAGCTTGAGAAGTGGCTGGTGCTACTGGTAATAAACCTGCTCTGGTGATATTGTCCATAAAACCTGCTATCCGGACCAAAGCATCCTGAAGATCCGGTGAAAACATAACTCCTC
The DNA here is from genome assembly GCA_032618575.1 of Nicotiana noctiflora. NCBI lineage: Eukaryota > Viridiplantae > Streptophyta > Magnoliopsida > Solanales > Solanaceae > Nicotiana > Nicotiana noctiflora. Next base: position 154,350 of record JASVEL010012288.1, on the reverse strand, counting down.
CCGGGACCTGAGCTGGGCCGACTGGAGCTGCTGGGACTGGAACCTCCTCCTCGATATGATCCTGAGGTTCTGTCACTTGGGCCGCTACTCGGGGCTGAGCTCTGCCCCTACCTTGGCCTCTAGGACGACCTCGACCTCGGCCTCTGCCCCTAGCGGGAGCTGCCGCTGCTGGGACCTCGGGCTGCTGGTTATTAGATGAAGATGCACGTGTTCTTACCATCTGCGGAAGAACAGAGTAGAAATTCAATTAACATTTGAAAGATCAAATCACACGACTGGAAAGAATAAAGGGAATATTTTCCTAACTCTGTAGCCTCCGGAGGATAAATGCAAACGTCTCCGTACCGATCCTTCAGACTCTACTAAGGTTGTTCGTGAGTTGTGAGACCTGTGCAACCTAGGGCTCTGATACCAACTTGTCACGACCCGGATTTCCCAACATCGGGGGTCATGATGGCGCCTACTAATGGAAGTTAGGCAAGCCAAATATTAATTACACCTCCATTAATTACCGAATTCTTATTAAGACATTAAAATTGAAAACATATAAATTACAGCGGAATAATCAAACTTAGCGGAAGACTTAGTCAATCTTATAAAATATGATAAAGAAAACCCAAACATGATACACTGCCCAAGACTGGTGTCACAATACTCACGAACTTCTAAGAATAATACACACAATTGTCTGAAAGGAAATATAAGCTGTTTATCTCGAATACATGAGATAATAGAATAAAGAGCATAGATAGATGAGACAACGGGTCCTGCGAACGCCTGCAAGGCTACCGCGAAGTCTCAGTAGTTGGAAAATCCACAAATCGCTACTGCCGCTGCTGCTGTCCGTAACCTGTATCTACGCAAAAAAAGCACAGAGTAAAGTATCAGCACAACCGACCCCATGTGCTAGTAAGTCCCTGGCCTATCCCAGCGAAATAGTGACGAGGCTAAGGCCAGTCACCCACATAAACCTGTACAGTTGCAATATATATATATATATATATATATATATATATATACATGTACCATATACACAAGACATTTATAAAGAAAGACTCTGCTCTGAAATAACAGTCAATAACTCGTGATATCCGGAATAATCTAATCAACAGAATAAATCTTACTTTCATGTCTCAATTCCTTTTTCATTTCATATCTCGTGGTAGGCGTACCACCCGCTCCCAACTGTCACAGTAATTACATCTTGTGGTAGGCGTACCACCCGCTCCGAAATATACCAATAGATTATATCTTGTGGTAGGCGTACCACCCGTTCCCAAATATATCAATAGGCTACCGGCAACTATGGCCAATGCCAAGATTTAAATCACTTTGTGGTCGGCGTGCCACACGATCCCATTTCTTATTATATAAGTGGTCGGCGCGCCACACGATCCCAATTCATAAATATATAAGTGGTCGGCGCGCCACACGATCCCAATTCATAAATATATATATTATCGACATTTAGCCAATAATCCCTGCATCAACAATATTTATAATTACCGGTTTTAAACCAATAATTGATAATAATTTCAACAATTTATCTCCATTACCGGTATAACACCAATAACTCTTAATCAACAATTTATTCATAACTAAATTCCTATTCCTTCAAGCTAGGATAGAACAAACACTTACCTCAATTGTTTTACGAACAATTCAATCTGTGGAAATGCCTTTTCCTTTCAAATTCGTCTCCAATCCAATCGTATCTATACACAATTGATTTAATATCATCAATACTACTCAACAAACTAATTCATAAGGCCAATTTCAACTTTTACAACATTCTGCCCGGAACAGTGAAATTCGACCCCGGGCCCACATGGTCGGAACTCGGGGTTCGGACCAAGATCCATTTACCCATTTCCTCACGAGTTCAATTATATGATTTGTTTCAAAATCGGACCTCAATTCGAGGTCCAATTTCTTAATTCATGAAAAACCCTATATTCTCCAAAAAACAAGAAATTCTACCATGAAAACCTTTGATTTCTATTGAAAAACATGTTTAATGCTGTTAGGAATTGAAAGAATTAAGTAAAAAGTGACTTACAATTGTTTTGAAGAAGAGGGAGTTCTTGAAAAATCGTTAATGGGTGTTTTTGGGTTGTGAAATGTGAAAAATGAAGCTGGAAATCGGGATTTACAGGTCTCTGTGTTCGCATTTGCGAACATGGGTTCGCAATTGCGAACCCCGACCAATTTCTGGAGTTTGAAAAATAAGCTAAGGCTGGAAAGTTCGCATTTGCGAACTTTTGTTCGCATTTGCGAAGCCAAGATAAAACTGGGATGTTCGCATTTGCGAACTTTCGTTCGCATTTGCGAACACAGGCATAATATGGGAAGTTCGCATTTGCGAACACAGGCAGAAAATAAGGGAAGTTCGCATTTGCGAACTATTGTTCGCATTTGCGAACACAGGCAGAATATTGGGAAGTTCGCATTTGCGAACTATTGTTCGCATTTGCGAACTCTACAGAATATTGGGAAGTTCGCATTTGCGAACTCTGCAGACCAGGTGCTGACAGCAACCTCCTAACATGAAAAATTGATCTCGTGGCCTATCCAAAGTTCACCCGAGCCCTCGGGGCTCCAAACCAAATATGCACACTGACTTAAAAACATCATACGAACTTGCTCGCGCGATCAAATCGCCAAAATAACATCAAAATCAATGAATTGAGCCTTAAAACTCAAGAATTCTTTCAAATTTTATAATTTCCAATTTAAGGCCGAAACACGTCAAACGACGTCCGTTTTCAACCAAACTTTACAGGAAGCGCTTAACCAATATATTTGACCTGTACCAGGTGTCGGAACCAAAATACGAGCCCGATATCACCACTTTTCAATCAAATTTCAGTTTCACTTTCCTTAAACATTTTCAGAAAATAATTAAACAGAAAAATTCTTTTACCGGGGTTCTAGACCTCGGATTTCAATTCCGGGCATACGCCCAAGTTCCATATTTTTCTACGGATTTTCTGAGACCGTCAAATCACAGTTCCGGGTCTGTTTATCAAAAATTTTGACCAAAGTCAACCATATCAATGTTAATATCAAAATTCCTCAAATTTTTCACATATTTCACATATTTCAACATAAAAAAATTTTCCAGCTTCGTGCCCGAACTGTGCGCGCAAATTGAGGCAACTATAAATGAGGTTTTCAAGACCTCAGAAGCTCGAAATGATTAATAAAACAAGTGATGAATCTTTGGGTCGTCACAATACCATTTTAATCATACCATATGGACAAACGTATTTGAAGTTATTATACTTAATATCATAAGTATAATACTATACACTATAAGTTACTATATCATAACTGATCATTTGTGATATTATATTCTCATAAGATATAATAGAAAATATAGTTGAACGTTTATATTATACATTGTGTATAGTACTTAAAATAATTATCAATGAGTCTAAATTTAAATTGATCACTATATCTAATAAAAAATTTATAAACAATAGTAAATCTTTGTATTATAATTGTAACGACCCGACCGGTCGTTTTAGAAAATTACGCCCCAATCCCTAATTTAACTGTTCCCCTAAGTTCATTTCTGCTATTGTGGTTTGCCGGGAGAGTCGGTTCTAAAAATTTGAGCATTTTGGGACACTTAGTCCCTAAATAAGAGCTTTGAAGCTAGAAAATGGCCCATAGCCGGAACAGTGTTAAGACGATCTCGGAACGAAAATCCGATGGTTCCATTAGTTCCGTTAGGTGATTTCGGGGTTGGGAGCGCGTTCGGAATGTATTTTGGAGGTCCGTAGCTCAATTAGGCTTGAAATGCCGAAGGTTGATATTTTGGCGAACCCGAACGATAGGTGAGATTTTGATCCGGGGGTCGGAATGGAATTCCGACAATTTCTGTAGCTTCGTTATGTGAATTTGGATATGTCCGCAAAGTTTCAGGTCATTCGGACGTCGTTTGGTCGAGTTTTAGATCGAATGTGCAATTCGGAAAGCTTTAAGAAATTTAGGCTTGAATTCGATGTAAATTATGGGTTTTGATGTTGTTAGACGTGTTTTTATGATTTGAACGAGTTCATATCGTGTTTTGGAGTATGTTGGTGGTTTTCGTTGGGGTCCCGGGAGCCTCGGGATGAATTCGGGGGTCCAAACGGACCATTTTGTGCCAAAAGGCACTGCTGTTCTGCTGCAATAACTGCAGAACAATTTTGCTCTCCGCGATCGCGGAGATTGCCATGCGATCGCGTAAGGGAGAAATCCTGAGCTCTGCGATCGCGAAGTAACGCCTGCGATCGCGTAAGTCTGGAGGTTGAACCAGTGCAATCGCGAGGGGTTTCATGCGATCGCGTAGGGTATTTGTCGGAAGCAGTGCGATCGCGTGAGGGAGTATGCGATCGCGTAGGGTAGTTGGGGAGCCGGACGAGGTTGTTCTTCGCGATCGCGTTAGTACGTTTGCGATCGCGTAGTACTGATGAGTTGTTCACTGCGATCGCGTCCAGGGTCACGCGATCGCGTAGAGGAAAAATTAGGCCGCCCATATTTTGTGCATCGCGATCGCAAGCCCGGTGCTGCGATCGCGTAGAGTAAAATGGCCTGGCAGTGACTTTAAGTCCAGAACATTTCAGGTCGCGGCCTAACACACCAAAACCGCCATTGTTGAGCTCCAAGAGAGGATTTTGAAGGGGAAACGCTGGGATATCATCGGGAAATCATCGGGGGTAAGTTTCTTGACCTTAATTCGTTGGTTTATCATGAAATCCGTGATTATTTCACCGAAATTGGAAGATTAAAGGTGGGTTTGAGCCCTAGGCCTAAATGTTAGAAAATCTCTGATTTGAGTGGGCAAATGGAGTCCGATTTTGGTAAATTTTATATGCCTAGACTCGTATTAAGATAAGGAACCCGAATATATAATTTTCGTGATTTTTCGATAAGTACCGAAAGTCAGGTTTTGGCAACTTGTGGGTTTTGGTGTATTTTGAGTTATTTTGATTGGGTAATGCCCAATTGACCTATTTTGATGTGATTGTATTGATTTTTATCAGATTCTACACTTGTGGAGGCCGACATTCGCGGCAAGAGAGTTGTTTCATAGCGGTTTTGTACCGGAGTCGAGGTAAGTGGCTTGTCTAACTTCGTCTGGGGGACTTTCACCCCTAGGATATTATTGTGATACTTTAAATGCCTTGTACGCGAGGTGACGGGCGTGTACATGCGGCTGGTTGTTGAACACATACTTTACTCAAAATGTTCAATGAGTGATATTCCTGTTTTTAGTTGTTAAATTCGATATTCCTACCCGGTAGTAGTTAGAAAAGCATGATTAGGTAGAATCTAACTGTCTAGCTGCTTAATTGACTTACTTGAGTTTTTCGTGGTAATCGCCGGCACTGTTCATCGGCGAAGTTATCGTTAAGCATATTATACTTTTCTCTATATATTTCCTTTACTTGCTGTGGTTATGGACTACGGGTTCAATTCCCGAGATCCCGAGATTATTGAAATATGGACTACGGGTTCAATTCCCGAGATCCTGAGATTATTAAAATATGGACTACGGGTTCGATTCCCGAGATCCTGAGTTATTGGTAGGGACTACGGATTTGATTCCCGAGATCCTGAGTTATTGGTAGGGATCGCGGGTTCGATTCCCGGAGATCCTGAGTTATTGAGATATTATTGAGACATGGGCTGCGGGTTCGATTCCCGGAGACCCAGGGGTGCTGTTAATGGGACTGTGGGTTCAATTCCCACAGGTCCTGGACTGGTTTTATTGAGTTGACTATTTGTTGTTAGCTTAATTGTAGACGATTGCAGTAATCATTTATGCTTGTTAATTTCGGAAATTATTATCATTTAATCTGCTTATTATTGTTATTATCATTATATTACTTGTTTTCTCAGTAGGGCCCTGACCTTCCTCGTCACTACTCCATCGAGGTTAGGCTTGGCACTTACCGAGTACCGCCGTGGTGTACTCATGCTACTCTTCTGCACACTTTTGTTGTGCAGATCCAGGTACATCAGAGCAGGCTCGTACTAGGTGATTCCGCAGCTTTCTGGGAGACTTCGAGGTATGATCCGCTACGTCCGCGGATCCGGAGGCTTCCCTTCTATTCTAGTAGTACTAGTTGACATTTTTCTTCATTTCGTTGTTAGATACTCTTTACACATAGAACCACGGTTGTATTTCTCTTTTAGTCTGTGTTACCGTGGGGTTCCGGATCTTGGTAGTGTTTTATTCATTGTGTGATGGATGTATGTGCCGAGCGGCACGGATTACATATCTTTTATGCTATTTTCCGTCGTTTCTTATTTAAGTATTTATAACTTGTATATTCCGCAACGTGTTAGGCTTACCTAGTCGTGGGGACTGGGTGCCATCATGACGTGTTCACGATTGGTGAACTAGGATCGGGACAAGTTGGTATTAGAGCTCTAGGTTCATAGGAGTCATGGGACACGGACCGGTTACTTAGAGTCTCGCTGATCGATACGGAGACGTCTGTATTTATCTACAAGGGGCTAGGTAACCGTTTAGGAAACTCTTCATTTCTTTTGGATTCCTTGTCGTGCGACATTTTTGACATCAAAAATCTAAACTACTGCTTTCTATTCTCTCACAAATGGTGAGGACACGATCTACTCGCGATGATCAGGTACCTGCGCCCCCTGTTGCTACCGTCAGAGGCCGGGGCCAAGGTAGAGGACGAGGACGCTCCCGAGGTGCAGCCACAGCACCCTCGCGCGCTGCCGCTGAGGTGCCACATGTAGACCAGGTTGGAGCGCAGGCACCTGGTACACAGACTACAGCTGCTACTACTCCAGCACTACAGGAGACCCTGGCTCAGTTCATGAGTATGTATACCACTTTAGCCCAGGCAGGATTGCTTCCTCTTGTTGCAGCCTACAACCTGAGCCGGGGGAGGGGCCCGGACTCCCGCGGCCGTTACACCGGAGCAGCGTGTGCCGGTGGGACGAGTTCCGGATGTTTTGGTTATGCCTCCTGTCGCCCCAAGCACAACCGGGAGGTGGACCAACTGCCTGCGAGGACGAGGGCTAAAGAGAGCTTCTAGCTCCGTTATTGTTATTGATTGGTCAGGCTGGCTTAGCAATGTGCTTGTCACGACCCCAAATCCGGTCGCGATGGCGCCCAACACATTGCTAAGCCAGCCTGACCAATCAATATTAACAACGGAGCTAGAAGCTCTCTTTAACCCATTTAAGCATTTCAAAATATGAAACAATAGTATCCTTATACCAACAGCGGGGAAACCAAGTCCCAAAATATACTAACTCCCATAGACCAAGGGTCAAGAGTCATGAGCCTCTACTGAACATGAGTGTATAAAGGTTTACAAGATACCAAGTGCGGAAAGAAATATCAATACAAAATCAAAAGACAGTAGGAAGGAATATCGGGTCCTGCGGACTCTCCAGCTACCTCGTATATCCCACAGATGTCGCCTCGCACAGCTACTGGATCACTGCTGAGAGGTACCTGGATCTGCACACAAGGTGCAGGGAGTAAAATGAGTACTGCCGGACTCAGTGGTAATAAACAAGGGTAAGACAGCGCAGATAAGAAATCCGCAATAAAGCACTATGTAAAGCTATAATCAGCTACCCTGTCATAGAATCAATCTTCACTGTACCTGTTCCAACAATTACCAATAAATAGCATAACAGCTAGCAGATGTAGCTAAATGCAATGCAATGCATGATATGACCGCTACGGCGTGTAGCCCGACTCCAATTTTGGGTACCCGTGCTCACCGTGGGGGTTCAGACTCCGGAGGGGCTCCTACAGCCCAAGCACATCTCATAGAGATATCACCTGCGGCGTGCAGTCCGATCCAACATATATCTCGCTGCGGCGCGCAGCCCGATCCACTACTAGTCAGCTAATATGCAGATACAGCCTCGCAGGCTCAAAAGTAGTTTTTGAAAACTCTTTTATCATTTTTCAGTTGGAAAACAGTAACATCAAGTTCCAGAGATTGGAAATAGCATAATAACAGAAATAGCGGCGGACTAGTAGTAAACTAGCATGTCTATATGATAAGACAATGATAACGATCCTCGCGGGATCCAATAACTGGCTCACAGCCCACAAACATACTCAACCGTCCAAGAAGGAGGTTCAACGGCTCGAGAATAGCCAATATCACATTACAGTATGTAACCATCCGAGAAGGAGGTTCAACGGCTCGAGAATAGCCAATAACACAGTATCAACAGGTCGGACTAAACTATAGTCTCCAATTCATAATCGACCCCGCACTCTCAAGAGTGTGCGTGTCTCGCCGCTATACAGCGTCACAAAGTGGTATACCGGGGTTTCGAACCCGCTGGTCATCACCCACATCTATTACTCACCTCAATACGGCGCGGCGACTACTCCGTGATGCCCTTGCCATGAGAATCAAGCTTCGCACGTGTAGAATCTGATCAAATATAATAAATACACATCAAATTAGCCCAATGGAATGATACCCAGTCAAAACAACTTAATTTACATCAAAATTCCCAAAGTTGCCAAAACCCGACTTTCGGTACGTTTCTCGAAAAATTATGAAAGTTACATATTCGGAACCCTCATCTCGATACGAGTCCGTACATATCAAGAACTCCCGAATCGGACCACAAATGACCCTTCAAATCCTAAATTTTCGTTTTTGAAAAGTTTACAAATTTTCTCCAATTTCTTCCATTTGATTCACTAATACTTGAAGAAAAATAACCAGGAATCATTGAATATAATCACTTTTGGATATAGAACACTTTCCCCCATCAATATGGTGAAAATCGCTTCGAAAATCGCTTCAATCCGAGCTCCCTAGCTCCAAAAATGAAGAAACTCTCGGATTGCCCCAATTAAAAGCCCAGCGATTTTCGCATCTGCGGTTACTGTTCACCGCAGGTGCGATTTACTGTTCATCGCTTCTGCGGCACTGTTCATCGCAGAAGCGAAAAGTCACTGTTCACCCGCTCCTGCGGGTACTGTTCATCGCAGAAGCGAAAATGACAGATTTGCCCCAGAAAATTGCAGCAGCTTTTTATTTCACTAAAAATGCTATAACTCAATCATACGAACTCGGAATTTGACGATTCTTTTTCCTATGGCTCCGTAATTTTGTTACGGATCCAGTGGTTCAAACAAAACTGAATTTGGATCTCATTTTCTCAGTGCAACATCAATTTCGCTCGTTAAACAATTAACTCATGTTTCGCGTCAAAAACCCAATCGCGACTTGATGAAATTAAACCAAAATTTCCGGATCAATCCTATAATTCATTATTTAAATTCTCAAAGTCTCGAAATCAAATTTGGATCTCTAAAACTAAAAATAGACCTTTGGATCATTACATTTATGCTCAAAACGGCAAAAATCTTCCAAAAATGACTCGTTGGGCATCCGAATTTACCCCGAAGCCTCCGGGACCTTGACTAAAAGTACTAACACCTCTTATAACATCATTCAAACTTGTTCCAATCATCAAAACTCTATCGTTAACATCAAAATCGTCCTTTTTCAACAAATTCAAGCTTAAGTTTAACTTTAACTTCAAAAATTCACATTCGATCAAAAACCCGACCAAACGATGTCCGAATGACCTGAAAATTTGCAGGCATATCCAAAATCACCTAACGGAGCTACTGCAACTGTCGGAATTCCATTCCGACTCCCGGATCAAAATCTCACCTACCGTTCGGATTTCGTCAAAATTCAACCTTAGCCAATTCAAGCCTAAAACTACACCGGACCTCCAAATTCATTTCCGATTGCTCTCCTAAGTCATAAATCACCTCCCGGAACTAACCGAATCATCAGAATCCGATTCCGAGCCCTCTAATCAAATAGTCAACTCCAGGTTGACTTTCCATGTTCAAGTTTCCTTCAAAAATGCTATATGCCTCATTTTCAATCCAATTCACTCCTAACTCATCCGATGGACTCTAACACTGATATAAAATCATAAAACATGTAATTACAACATAACGGGGTGGTAATTTCCCATAACGACGGGCCGGGTCGTTACATTCTCCCCAACTTAAACAATCGCTCGTCCTCGAGCGTACTCAGAGTTGTACTAGAAGCAACCCAATAGCTGAATGACCTTACCAAGCATATATTCGGGCGATCATACGTCACCCTATGTCACATAAGTCCAAAAACACCATATAGTCAAAATTTCACAGACCATCTTAACCATAAATCACATTGTACTTTCTGAAATCATATGCCAATTGCAAATCCCATGCCTATACTCAGGATACACTCGAATCCACTGCAATAACCCATATTCACTACTCCGGGTGAGATCATATGATGTATCGACAACCCAATCACTCGAGACGATAGTCTCTAATCACAACAACCGGCCACAATAACCAAATACTAGCTGAAAACCTCTTTTATTAGATAGAATCTTATTCCAACACCTCCATATCCTGCCCACGGCAGCTGAAGCACGCGATATACCGAACCCATCTCTCAGGTTAACCATTCGTGAATCTATTTCCCTTTTAAAACTGGTACCACAAAAAGTTTCGGAGCCAAACCTCGATTTTTACCTTTCTAACAAGCTAAGATCCAATATGCTCGTATTCATTAATGACTCCAACGGTCATTTCAATCATAACACACCACACCGGTGACATGACATCTCAACCACCGGCCTAAGCCGTGACGAGCACAACATAGGCTCCAACGGAAACGTCTGCAAACACTCGAATCATGACAGCTCAAATCATGATAACTGTCTCCAGCAAAAGAGCTGCAATTCAATTCCTCCGTGCCATCATAACATATAACTGAGATCGCGTCTCGCATTATAGAAATAGAGTACCTGAATCCTTCTCGAGAGGTCATAACATCACGTGGCCTTGCCAAGACTCGTGATTTTATCCCAACATTATAACTCATGAAGCACCTCAAGCCACTAAGCTCAAACGGTTAGCCACGCACGGATCTAGGTCTTGAACCCAAGCAATCAACCTCACCCACGGTGAAACAATTAACGTATGCTATTAAATCCTGAAAGGACACAACCGATGTGCCATTCGCCAAGCGATACTCAAAACGGACTTTTCCTCAGAAGCGAGGAAGTATTGTATACCAGGTAGCATATAACTAACTATATTTTCACAATCTTCTGTTGCGGCGTGCAACCCGCCCCAACGACATACCCGTGGCGGCGTGCCACCCGATCCGGATACCATACCTTCGCAAAAGAAATGCACATCGAGTCAAATTGCTCATTACAGTAAACATATATAGCCTCAAGATCGGACACAAGAAACACATCCGACAAAGTTCGTCACTATCGGAACTAAATCAATGGTAGAAACCTCTGCACTGATATCCGCTACGAAGGCCCAACTGACAAAGCAATACCCACCAGCCGTCCGCTGGTCCTGAGGTACAACTACCCCGCTGGAGCATACTTTGATGCACTCTGCCAGGCAATTTGTGCCATTCCATCATGGTCCATATCACATTAGCCTAGACAACCTAACCCATGACAACAAGTCAGCAATCAAGTATCACAATCCAAATTCATCACATCAAGTAACGAGATAGCCACTAGGGCTTCCAATTTCCAATAATCACTAAACAGTGCTGATATACACGATATACAACCACCGCATAGGCGAACTAACGAGAACTTCCAGTCTCCAACACATATATAACACATGAATCACTATACCTGGTTCCACACTCCACCGTACGAATACATAACGCACATCAAGCGCCCATTCGTTCCACGAAAGCCATTCAAGAATTTCACTATGCCATTAACGACTCAATTATTACAGTCGATCCAACAAGAGAATACCACCATACCACTAGATATTATCAGTTTACATTACCTTGTCCTTTTGGACCATATTCCCTGCCAATTCACTAGAATAGCTGCACCATTTTCCTTAATCACCGGAAAGATCGATTCTTAAATCACTTGCAGCTGTCCGCGCTGCTCAGTAATATTAATGACTCCCCATATATTATGAACTGATCTCAAAACCTAGAACATACCATTATCAACCTTCCATAATACATCATAAACTCTTTCTCCCAATTACATTGCATAAGTTAAACTGCCAGGACTGAATCCTTATACCCATATCAAGTTACACAATTGTCAGCACTCAAGAGCTTCGCTGCACAATATCTGCAAGACTCATTACTTCAACCACATACCAGGAATCAATCGTATTCCCTTTTATACCATTCTGGTTTATTAACAAGTTGTTCCATTTACCCAGTTTCCTTTCGGATTCATCTCTAATTTCATATCAGTCTTTACTGTAGTACGACAATGCCTCAACCCTTTTTACCACACAAGACTCGTACACAAGACCACACGGTCTAAGACCCTTAGGCCACTGAATACTCTCTCAATGTTTCCCAAAAGTACCACATTCTACCACACTTTATTTTGATGAACTTCCCGCGATTTTTGAATTTATTATCATTACTTCCCAATACGGATACCTAGAATTCCATCATTCACATGATATAACACAAGCCCTGATCTTCTCTAACGAAACCTCCATCTTTAGCCACATACACAAATCTTAAGGCACCTGATTGTTACAAGCAAAATCTTGAACACTGCAAAACCATTCTCGGGCATCATTCACACTTATTCAGCTGTAATTAAATTGTCCTATTGAGTAGAACCACTCGTGTTTTGTTAGAAATCTGACACCGCAGAACATGATTACTTACAGATACTATCATCTATCTTTCTTTTCTATACGATGAATATTCTTTACCAACAGCGGTTCAAAACACCCTAGTACTTCATCAGATCTACGAAGCACCATAACCTTTACCAGAATTTCCCAACATACTTAGAGACAGAATCGACATAGCACACAATAGTGAAATCAGTTAATCAATAGCAACCTCCCCAACTTAGCTTGAAGCCATTCATCAAAGCACTTTTAACCACCCATATCATTATTACTCAAGTGATGCCGAAATGTTATAATGAGATTAAACTCAAGTCATTTACAAGCCTTGACAGAGACTCGAATCATCAGAAATATTAACTCTTTTGCAATTCTTGCATTCATTCACACACAACAGTTATGCCCCTCTTTAGATGACAAAATCTTTTCTAAGTCCCGAATTTTCCAAAAATTTCGGCAGAGTTTCCTTTGTAAATTGGCCTATCCACCTGCCAGAGAATCACCAAACCATTCTAACAATACTTCCACAACTCAACAAGATATCACAATGTATTTCAACAACATTAAATCTCAATACTACACGAATCATATTATCACAATTTATACTTGAACTTGCGTTGTATCTTCTCGAATCATAACACATATCAATACCTTTCAATTACACATGAGAATCAACTCACCTACCTCGCCTCAATTTAGCATTTCAGCACAATACCTTCCACCAGGATACACATAGCATAATCACTTTAATCTTCCTGAGTTTGAACTCGTTCCACTACACATAAGGCACTTTACCTTCCAATTAAGGGATATGGTAAATATTCACCACGCCCATAGGTCGGAGCTACACAACAGATTAGGTAAAAGTCGAACAATTAACAGCTCATCCATTAGTAAGCCTCATTAATACACTACAGATCGGCACAAGACCCCAAACATGGCTACTAGCTCAAGTACATAAATATAAGCCCAGTCTCAGTCATTTACACAGTAATAATCAATCGGGAAGGATCAAGTCCAAATCCTCGGTCACAATACCACCACGCTCGTCACATGACGCGTGTATTATCTCAGCACAGCACTGTATAGTGCAAAAATACGGGATTTCAAACCCTCGGTACATTATCTATTGCCACCACTCACAAAATCAGCACCTCAATGCTCAAGTCATAAACAAGGTCCAGCCTCAAGTCATCCTGACTGGCCCAACATGAACTCACCGAGATTATATCTCGCCCCTCGTTCGAGGAAATCATAAGCCATAAGGCAATTACATTACTGAGCGCTCGATGCGTACACAGACATGCGGAAGGAATTTCAAAAATTATATCTCAAACTGAATCAAGTACGCATGATAAGAATTCCAAGAAATGTGAAGTGTTTCCTAAAGGTTCGCAGCCTCCCGAGGATAAGTACAGGCGTCCCCGTACCGATCCACAAGACTCTACTAACCGGCTCAAGACTCATGAGGCCTAGTAAACCTAGGCTCTGATACCAACTTGTCACGACCCCAAATCCGGTCGTGATGGCGCCCAGCACATTGCTAAGCCAGCCTGACCAATCAATATCAACAACGGAGCTTGAAGCTCTCTTTAACCCATTTAAGCATTTCAAAATATGAAACAATAGTAATACTTATACCAACAGCGGGAGACCAAGTCCCAAAATATACTAACTCCCATAGACCAAGGGTCAAGAGTCATGAGCCTCTAAAGAACATAAGTGTAATAAAGTTTATAACAACTCAGTGCGGAAAGGAAAGACAACAAGATAAGAAATGACAGCTAGAAGGGGAGTCAGGTCCTGCGGACGCTGCAGCTACCTCGTATACCCCACAGATGTCGCCTCGCACAGCTACTGGTTCACTGCTGAGAGGTACCTGGATCTGCACACAAGGTGCAGGGAGTAAAATGAGTACTGCCAGACTCAGTGGTAATAAACAAGGGTAAGACAGAGTGCGGATAAGAAATCCGCAATAAAGCACTATGTAAAGCTATAATCGAATACCCTGTCACAGAATCAATATCAACTGTACCTGTACCAATAAGTACCAGCAAAACAGTATAACAGCTAGCAGATGTAGCTAAATGCAATGCAATGCATGATATGACCGCTACGGCGCGTAGCCCGACTCCAATTTTGGGTACCCGTGCTCACTGTGGGGGTTCAGACTCCGGAGGGGCTCCTACAGCCCAAGCACATCTCATAGAGATATTCCTGCGGCGTGCGGTCCGATCCAACATATATCTCGCTGCGGCGCGCAGCCCGATCCACTACTAGTCAGCTAATATGCAGATACAGCCTCGCAGGCTCAAAAGTAGTTTTTGAAAACTCTTTTATCATTTTTCAGTTGGAAAACAGTAACATCAAGTTCCAGAGATTGGAAATAGCATAATAACGAAATAGCGGCGGACTAGTAGTAAACTAGCATGTCTATATGATAAGACAATGATAACGATCCTCGCGGGATCCAATAACTGGCTCACAGCCCACAAACATACTCAACCGTCCAAGAAGGAGGTTCAACGGCTCGAGAATAGCCAATATCACATTACAGTATGTAACCATCCGAGAAGGAGTTTCAACGGCTCGAGAATAGCCAATAACACAGTATCAACAGGTCGGACTAAACTATAGTCTCCAATTCATAATCGACCCCGCACTCTCAAGAGTGTGCGTGTCTCGCCGCTATACGGCGTCACAAAGTGGTATACCGGGGTTTCGAACCCGCTCTGGTCATCACCCACATCTATTACTCACCTCAATACGGCGCGGCGACTACTCCGTGATGCCCTTGCCATGAGAATCAAGCTTCGCACGTGTAGAATCTGATCAAATATAATAAATACACATCAAATTAGACCAATGGAATGATACCCAGTCAAAACAACTTAATTTACATCAAAATTCCCAAAGTTGCCAAAACCCGACTTTCGGTACGCTTCTCGAAAAATTATGAAAGTTACATATTCGGAACCCTCATCTCGATACGAGTCCGTACATATCAAGAACTCCCAAATCGGACCACAAATGACCCTTCAAATCCTAAATTTTCGTTTTTGAAAAGTTTACAAATTTTCTCCAATTTCTTCCATTTGATTCACTAATACTTGAAGAAAAATAACCACGAATCATTGAATATAATCACTTTTGGATATAGAACACTTTCCCCCATCAATATGGTGAAAATCGCTTCGAAAATCGCTTCAATCCGAGCTCCCTAGCTCCAAAAATGAAGAAACTCTCGGACTGCCCCAATTAAAAGCCCAGCGATTTTCGCATCTGCGGTTACTGTTCACCGCAGGTGCAATTTACTGTTCATCGCTTCTGCGGCACTGTTCATCGCAGAAGCGAAAAGTCACTGTTCACCCGCTTCTGCGGGTACTGTTCATCGCAGAAGCGAAAATAATAGATTTGCCCCAGAAAATTGCAGCAACTTTTTATTTCACTAAAAATGCTATAACTCAATCATACGAACTCGGAATTTGACGATTCTTTTTCCTATGGCTCCGTAATTTTGTTACGGATCCAGTGGTTCAAACAAAACTGAATTTGGATCTCATTTTCTCAGTGCAACATCAATTTCGCTCGTTAAACAATTAACTCATGTTTCGCGTCAAAAACCCAATCGCGACTTGATGAAATTAAACCAAAATTTCCGGATCAATCCTATAATTCATTATTTAAATTCTCAAAGTCTCGAAATCAAATTTGGATCTCTAAAACTAAAAATAGACCTTTGGATCATTACATTTATGCTCAAAACGGCAAAAATCTTCCAAAAATGACTCGTTGGGCATCCGAATTTACCCCG
Source organism: Nicotiana noctiflora (assembly GCA_032618575.1). NCBI lineage: Eukaryota > Viridiplantae > Streptophyta > Magnoliopsida > Solanales > Solanaceae > Nicotiana > Nicotiana noctiflora. The sequence goes on along the minus strand of JASVEL010012288.1, from coordinate 137,842 downwards.
AAGCCTCCGGGACCTCGACTAAAAGTACTAACACCTCTTATAACATCATTCAAACTTGTTCCAATCATCAAAACTCTATCGTTAACATCAAAATCGTCCTTTTTCAACAAATTCAAGCTTAAGTTTAACTTTAACTTCAAAAATTCACATTCGATCAAAAACCCGACCAAACGATGTCCGAATGACCTGAAAATTTGCAGCCATATCCAAAATCACCTAACGGAGCTACTTCAACTGTCGGAATTCCATTCCGACTCCCGGATCAAAATCTCACCTACCGTTCGGATTTCGTCAAAATTCAACCTTAGCCAATTCAAGCCTAAAACTACACCGGACCTCCAAATTCATTTCCGATTGCTCTCCTAAGTCATAAATCACCTCCCGGAACTAACCGAATCATCAGAATCCAATTCCGAGCCCTCTAATCAAATAGTCAACTCCAGGTTGACTTTCCATGTTCAAGTTTCCTTCAAAAATGCTATATGCCTCATTTTCAATCCAATTCACTCCTAACTCACCCGATGGACTCTAACACTGATATAAAATCATAAAACATGTAATTACAACATAACGGGGTGGTAATTTCCCATAACGACGGGCCGGGTCGTTACAGTCATCGTATTCTTCGTACTATGGGGATTGTGGAGACCAGCGGGGTTTCCTTCACTACGTTTCAGTTTCGTGGGACCGCTTATGATTGGTGGCGCACGTATGAGTTGGATAGTCCAGAGGAGTCTGCTTCATTGACTTGGACGCAGTTTTCAGATCTGTTTTTGAGGGAGTTTGTTCCACAGAGCCTTAGGGACTCTTGGCGCTCGGATTTTGAGCGGTTACGACAGGGCTCCATGTCAGTATCGGAGTATGCTATCAGTTTCACCCGCCTAGCCAGGCATGCACCGGCTTTGGTAGCCACTGTTCGGGAGCGAGTGCGGAGATTTATTGAGGGCCTTGTTCCGCCTATCCGATCCAGCATGGCCAGAGAGCTTGAGACAGATATATCTTATCAGCAGGCAGTTAGCATTGCCAAGAGGATCGAGAGTATGCTCCCTAGAGAGCGGAGAGAGAGAGAGGCCAAAAGGTCTCGTGAGTCGGGTCATTTCTCTGGTGCCCGCACTTCATCAGCCGGTCGTTTTGGCAGGGGTTATTCCGGTCGACCAGTTCACTCGGCATTGCCCGCAGCCGGTAGTACTCCAGGTCTTCCAGCACCTCAGGAGCCTTATTATGCTCCCCCAGTTTCTAGTGCACCTCCTGCGCGGGGTACCTCCAAGGGTCAGACTAGTAGGGGCGAGGCCGGTCAGTCACAGCCACCGCATCCTCCCATAGCTTGTTTTGAGTGCGGGGATACTCACCATCTAGTTAGGGAGTGCCCCAGGCGTAGGAGAGGAGCACCTCCACAGACTTTGCAAACTCAGCGTGGTTCTCAGGGCCAGCAGGCTATCATTCCAGCCCCAGCTGCCACTCCACCTGCCCAGTCATCCAGGGGCGGGGGTCAGGGTTCCAGAGGCCGCCCTCGAGAGGGGGAACAGGCCAGATTCTATGCTATTCCTGATCGCGCTGCGGCTGTTGCATCTGACTCTGTTATCACAGGTATTATTATGGTTAGTCACGGGGAGGCATCGGTTCTATTCGACCCTGGTTCCACTTTTTCATATGTGTCTTCTTACTTTGCTTCTCATCCGGGTGTGCCTCGGGATTCTTTGAGTGCCCCCATTTATGTTTCCACTCCGGTGGGTGATTCTTTGGTTGTGGACTGCGTATATCGGTCGTGTTTGGTTACCATTTGTGATTTTGAGACCAGAGCGGATCTATTGTTGCTCGGGATGGTCGATTTTGATATTATTCCGGGCATGGACTGGTTGTCACCCCATTATGCTATTCTTGATTGTCACGCCAAGACCGTGACGCTGGCTATGCCAAGCATTCCACGTATTGAGTGGAGTGGTACTCTAGATCATACCCCTAGCCGTGTTATTTCTTTTCTCAGAGCTCAGCGTATGGTTGAGAAGGGGTGTGCTGCTTATCTAGCCTATGTGCGGGACGTCGGTATTGACACTCCCTCTATTGATTCCGTTCATGTGGTACGTGACTTTGCTGATGTATTTCCAGCTGATCTCCCGGGCATGCCGCCCGACAAAGATATTTATTTTGCCATTGATTTGTTCGGTCGGGCACTCAGCCCATTTCTATTCCACCGTACCGTATGGCTCCTCCTGAGTTGAAGGAGTTGAAGGATCAGTTACAGGAGTTATTGGGCAAGGGTTTTATTCGACCCAGTGTTTCGCCTTGGGGTGCCCCTGTATTGTTTGTGAAGAAAAAGGACGGTTCTATGCGTATGTGTATTGACTATCGTCAGCTGAATAAGGTTACAGTGAAGAACCGGTATCCTTTGCCCCGTATTGATGATTTATTTGACCAACTACAGGGCGCACAGGTGTTTTCTAAGATTGATTTGCGCTCTGGGTATCACCAGCTGAAGATTCGGGAGCCAGATATCCCGAAGACTGCCTTCAGGACCCGGTATGGTCACTATGAGTTCCTCGTGATGTCTTTTGGGTCGACTAATGCCCCAGCAGCATTTATGCATTTGATGCACAGTGTGTTCAGGCCTTATCTGGACTCGTTCGTGATTGTCTTCATTGATGATATTCTAGTATATTCTCGGAGCCGGGAAGAGCACGAGCGGCATTTGAGGATAGTGCTTCAGATTCTGAGGGAGAAGCAGCTTTATGCCAAGTTCTCTAAATGTGAATTCTGGTTGAGTTCGGTGGCATTTTTGGGCCACGTGGTGTCGAGTGATGGTATTCGAGTAGATCCGAGGAAGGTGGAGGCCGTGCAGAGTTGGCCCAGACCCTCCTCCGCTACTGAGATTCGCAGTTTCCTTGGTTTGGCGGGCTATTACCGTCGTTTCGTAGAGGGGTTCTCTTCGATTGCAGCACCTATGACTAGATTGACCCAAAAGGGTGCCCCTTTCAGTGGACAGACGAGTGTGAGGCGAGCTTTCAGAAGCTCAAGACAGCTTTGACTTCGGCCCCTATATTGATGTTGCCTACAGGTTCGGGGTCCTATACTATATATCGAGTTGGACTCGGTGCGGTATTGATGTAGGACGGTAGGGTGATTGCCTACGCGTCGAGACAGCTGAAGGTGCATGAGAAGAATTACCATGTTCATGATTTGAGCTAGCTGCCATTGTTCACGTCTTGAAAATTTGGCGTCATTATTTATATGGGGTTCCTTGTGAGATCTACACTGATCACCGGAGCTTGCAGCACTTGCTTAGGCGGAAGGACCTGAACATGCGTCAGAGGAGATGGTTGGAGCTGCTGAAGGACTATGATATTACTATTCTCTATCATCCGGACAAGGCTAATGTAGTTGCCGATGCCTTGAGTCGCCGGACAGAGAGTTTTGGGAGTTTGGCATATCTACCGGCTTCGGAGAGGCCTATGGCGATGGATGTTCAGGCTTTAGCCAGACAGTTTGTTAGATTGGATCTTTCGGAGCCCAGCCGGGTTCTGGCTTGTGTGATTTCTCGATCTTCTCTATCCGACCGCATCAGGGAGCGTCAGTTCGATGACCCTCATTTGCTTGTTCTCCAAGATAGAGTTCGGCGTGGTGATGCTCGAGATGTTACCATCGGAGATGATGGAGTTATGAGGATGCATGGGCGTATCTGTGTGCCCAATGCAAATGATCTTCAAGAGCTGATTCTAGTAGAGGCCCATAGTTCGCGGTATTCCATCCATCCGGGTGCCGCGAAGATGTATCGGGACTTGAAACAACATTACTGATGGAGGCGGATGAAGAGGGATATAGTTGATTATGTTTCCAGATGCCTCAACTGCCAGCAGGTAAAGTATGAGCATCAGCGTCCGGGTGGATTGATGCAGCAGATTGAGATTCCCGAGTGGAAATGGGAGCGCATTACCATGGACTTTGTATCTGGACTTCCACGGACGGTTAGGAAGTTTGATTCTATTTGGGTCATTGTGGATCGGCTGACCAAGTCCGCCCATTTTATACCGGTGAGCACTACATATTCATCGGAGCGACTGGCGGAGATCTATATCAGGGAGATAGTTCGGCCGCATGGTATCCCAGTGTCCATCATTTCAGATAGAGGCACTCAGTTCACTTCACGGTTCTGGAGAGCCGTACAGCAGGAGTTAGGTACTCGGGTGGAGCTGAGCACAGCGTTTCATCCCCAGACTGATGGTCAGTCCGAGCGCACTATTCAGATTTTGGAGGATATGCTCCGTGCGTGCGTGATTGAGTTTGGAGGTTCGTGGGATCACTTCTTGCCGCTGGCGGAGTTTGCTTATAACAACAGCTACCAGTCTAGTATTCAGATGGCACCGTATGAGGCCCTATATGGTAGGAGGTGCAGGTCTCCCATGGGTTGGTTTGAGCCGGGCGAGGCCAGGTTGCTAGGTACTGATATGGTTCGGGAGGCTATGGACAAGGTCAAGGTGATTCAGGACAGACTTCGTGCAGCCCAGTCTAGACAGAAGAGTTATACGGACAAGAAGGTTCGCGATGTGGCTTTTATGGTTGGTGAGCGGGTTCTGCTTCGAGTCTCGCCCATGAAGGGTGTTATGAGGTTTGGGAAGAAAGGAAAGCTGAGTCCTAGATTTATTGGCCCTTTTGAGATTTTGAGGCGTGTTGGGGAGGTTGCTTATGAGTTGGCCTTACCTCCCAACCTAGCCGGAGTTCACCCCGTATTTCATGTCTCCATGCTCCGGAGATACCATGGTGACCCGTCGCATGTGTTGGATTTCACATCCGTTCAGCTAGACAAGGATCTGTCTTATGTTGAGGAGCCAGTAGCCATTCTAGACAGGCAAGTCAGAAAGCTAAGGTCAAAGAACATCGCTTCGGTAAAGGTTTAGTGGCGGGGCCGGCCGGTCGAGGAGGCGACTTGGGAGACCGAGCAGGATATGCGCAGCCAGTACCCTCATCTTTTCACTACTCCGGGTATGTTTTCTATGCTCGTTCGAGGACGAACGAATCTTTAAGTGTGGGAAGATGTAACGACCCGACCGGTCGTTTTAGAAAATTACACCCCAATCCCTAATTTAACTGTTCCCCTAAGTTCATTTCTGCTATTGTGGTTTGCCGGGAGAGTCGGTTCTAAAAATTTGAGCATTTTGGGACACTTAGTCCCTAAATAAGAGCTTTGAAGCTAGAAAATGGCCCATAGCCGGAACAGTGTTAAGACGATCTCGGAACGGAAATCCGATGGTTCCATTAGTTCCGTTAGGTGATTTCGGGGTTGGGAGCGCGTTCGGAATGTATTTTGGAGGTCCGTAGCTCAATTAGGCTTGAAATGCCGAAGGTTGATATTTTGGTGAACCCGAACGATAGGTGAGATTTTGATCCGGGGGTCGGAATGGAATTCCGACAATTTCTGTAGCTTCGTTATGTGAATTTGGATATGTCCGCAAAGTTTCAGGGTCATTCGGACGTCGTTTGGTCGAGTTTTAGATCGAATGTGCAATTCGGAAAGTTTTAAGAAATTTAGGCTTGAATTCGATGTGAATTATGGGTTTTGATGTTGTTAGACGTGTTTTTATGATTTGAACAAGTTCATATCGTGTTTTGGAGTATGTTGGTGGTTTTCGTTGGGGTCCCGGGAGCCTCGGGATGAATTCGGGGGTCCAAACGGACCATTTTGTGCCAAAAGGCACTGCTGTTCTGCTGCAATAACTGCAGAACAATTTTGCTCTCCGCGATCGCGGAGATTGCCATGCGATCACGTAAGGGAGAAATCCTGAGCTCTGCGATCGCGAAGTAACGCCTGCGATCGCGTAAGTCTGGAGGTTGAACCAGTGCGATCGCGAGGGGTTTCATGCGATCGCGTAGGGTATTGGTCGGAAGTAGTGCGATCGCGTGAGGGAGTATGCGATCGCGTAGGGTAGTTGGGGAGCCGGACGAGGTTGTTCTTCGCGATCGCGTTAGTACGTTTGCGATCGCGTAGTACTGATGAGTTGTTCACTGCGATCGCGTCCAGGGTCACACGATCGCGTAGAGGAAAAATTAGGCCGCCCATATTTTGTGCATCGCGATCGCAAGCCCAGTGCTGCGATCGCGTAGAGTAAAATGGCCTGGCAGTGACTTTAAGTCCAGAACATTTCGGTCGCGGCCTAACACACCAAAACCGCCATTGTTGAGCTCCAAGAGAGGATTTTGAAGGGGAAACGCTGGGATATCATCGGGAAATCATCGGGGGTAAGTTTCTTGACCTTAATTTGTTGGTTTATCATGAAATCCGTGATTATTTCACTGAAATCGGGAGATTAAAGGTGGGTTTGAGCCCTAGGCCTAAATGTTAGAAAATCTCCGATTTGAGTGGGCAAATGGAGTCCGATTTTGGTAAATTTTATATGCCTAGACTCGTATTGAGATAAGGAACCCGAATATATAATTTTCGTGATTTTTCGATAAGCGTACTGAAAGTCGGGTTTTGGCAACTTGTGGGTTTTGGTGTATTTTGAGTTATTTTGATTGGGTAATGCCCAATTGACATTTTGATGTGATTGTATTGATTTTTATCAGATTCTACACTTGTGGAGACCGACATTCGCGGCAAGAGAGTTGTTTCATAGCGGTTTTGTACCGGAGTCGAGGTAAGTGGCTTGTCTAACTTCGTGTGGGGGACTTTCACCCCTAGGATATTATTGTGATACTTTAAATGCCTTGTACGCGAGGTGACGGGCGTGTACATGCGCTGGTTGTTGAACACATACTTTACTCAAAATGTTCAATGAGTGATATTCCTGTTTTTAGTTGTTAAATTCGATATCCCTACCCGGTAGTAGTTAGAAAAGCATGATTAGGTAGAATCTAACTCTCTAGCTGCTTAATTGACTTACTTGAGTTTTTCGTGGTAATCGTTGGCGCTGTTCATCGGCGAAGTTATCGTTAAGCATATTATACTTTTCTCTATATATTTCCTTTACTTGCTGTGGTTATGGACTACGGGTTCAATTCCCGAGATCCCGAGATTATTGAAATATGGACTACGGGTTCAATTCCCGAGATCCTACGATTATTAAAATATGGACTACGGGTTCAATTCCCGAGATCCTGAGATTATTGAAATATGGACTACGGGTTCAATTCCCGAGATCCTGAGATTATTGAAATATGGACTACGGGTTCAATTCCCGAGATCCCGAGATTATTGAAATATGGACTACGGGTTCAATTCCCGAGATCCCGAGATTATTGAAATATGGACTACGGGTTCAATTCCCGAGATCCCGAGTTATTGGTAGGGACTACGGGTTCGATTCCCGAGATCCTGAGTTATTGATAGGGACTGCGGGTTCGATTCCCGGAGATCCTGAGTTATTGATTATTTATTGAGACATGGGCTGCGGGTTCGATTCCCGGAGACCCAGAGGTACTGTCAATGGGACTGTGGGTTCGATTCCCACAGGTCCTGGACTGGTTTTATTGAGTTGACTATTTGTTGTTAGCTTAATTGTAGACGATTGCGGTAATCATTTATTGTTGTTAATTTCGGAAATTATTATCATTTAAACTGCTTATTATTGTTATTATCATTATATTATTATTTCTCTCGGTAGGGCCCTGACCTTCCTCGTCACTACTCCATCGAGGTTAGGCTTGGCACTTACCGAGTACCGCCGTGGTGTACTCATGCTACTCTTCTGCACACTTTTGTTGTGCAGATCCAGGTACATCAGGACAGGCTCATCCTAGGTGATTCAGCAGCACATTCTGGGAGACTTCGAGGTATGATCTGCTACGTCCGCGGATCCGGAGGCTTCCCTTCTATTCTAGTAGTACTAGTTGACATTTTTCTTCATTTCGTTGTTAGATACTCTTTACACATAGGGCCACAGTTATATTTCTCCTTTAGTCTGTGTTACCTTGGGGTTGCGGATCTTGGTATTGTTTTATTCATTGTGTGACGAAGGTATGTGTCAAGCGGCACGGATTACATATCTTTTATGCTATTTTTCGCTTTTTCTTATTTAAGTATTTATAACTTGTATATTCCGTAACGTGTTAGGCTTACCTAGTCGTGGGGGACTGGGTGCCATCACGACATGTTCACAATTGGTGAACTAGGGTCGTGACAATAATCTATCTATCTATTATTAAAAGCCAAGAAAAAAGGCTTCTAATTAAGACTAATGGCTTAACATTCAATTGCCACCTGTTACATTCAGAAAGGCTTCCTGAACATTGGGAAGTTATAAAAAAAAACGTTTGGAGAAAACTGTTTTGAAGCACTAAAAAAATTACAGTTTTTAAATAACCACCCATAATATTAAAAATCTGTTCTTTTTGTCTAACGTGTATAACCATTCTTAAGATAAAACAACTCTTTAGTTCCCAAAAAACTCTCTTTAAATAACCACCCATAAGCAGCCATAATATTAAACTCTTTAGTTCCCCGATTTTCCTTAATTTCGCTATTTAGTTTATAATTTCAGTTTTAACATAACCTCCCATTACATAAAACAACTCTTCAATTCCCAAACGTGTAAGGTAGTTCCATACTCTCCTTATTTTTAGGTAGTTAATTTTAAATTTCAGTAGGATTCCAAATGTGTACAGCTGTAGAATTTATGTAACTACTTAACCCACGTTTTGAACAAATATATCAACTTCTCCCTAGTACTACACTTTATATCTCTTCATCAACAAAAACTTTTTCAAGTTTAAAGCTTTCCGCAAATCAACAAGTTTAAAGTTTTTCGATATTCTTTCTGCACTGGTCTAAATTAAGAAGAACAAAAAGTCCAACCCTTGTGTCCGAGCCGGAGTTTTGCTTCTTCACCGTTTTCCTCCCGAGAGAAGAGAGAGTAGTAGGAACAACAAAGAAAATGGATGGCGCAGAAGTGATGGAGATAGAACAACAACCGCTCCCTCTTCCTGTTCCCAACACTTCTTCTAAGCGTTTTGGTATCAAAAACTCTATTCAGACTAACTTCGGCGATGATTACGTTTTCCAAATCGTCCCCAAGTATCTCATATTTTTCCTTCACTCGATTCTTATGTATTAATTTGTGTTCCCTACATAACATAGAATTCTCACTGAACGTATTTACATAAATGACTGGACATCAATGGTGGTATCACTCTAAACTAATGCAATTAAATTGTACTCAACCGCAACAGGACAGTACATTGGGGGATTCAATGGTCATTCCTCCACCATTAATCAAATTACCTTTTCAGGTCCTTCATCGCCACATGTATTACACTCTTTCTCTTCCGATGGTACTCTTAGAGCTTGGGATACCGGGTCTTTTCAACAGGTTCCACTTTTTTAAAACTATTTATATGAATTTGTAATATGTGCTATCACGTTTTGTTGTTATTTTATTTCTGATATCAAATAGATGGAATGCAGGTGTTTTCAGTAAGTGGTGGCCCTTCTCAAGAGAATATTTAGTTTCTCTTTCGGTGGAGCCAATCACAATCTGCTTGCTGCTGGCTGTAATGCTCAGGTACTACCCTTATATTATTAAAAGGAGAGGATAAAGCCTTTCTCCTTAAGCCAAGTGGCAGCATAAAAAAAAGTCACGTGCATAATAAGTTACTAATTAGTTTTTAAGTTAATAATTAGTTATTATATTTGAATTTAAATATCTATAAAGATAAAAATAATAAAAAATAAAAAACTACCACACACACACTCACACACACACACACACACACACACACACACATATATATATATATATATATATATATATATATATATATATATATATATATATATATATATATATATATATATATATAATTGGTTACTTTATTTTAATTAATAAATATAGATATCTCATAATTAGTTATAACAAAAAATTCAAAAATATAAATATATAAAAAATAACTACACATTTAAATTGGGTGGGAGTAGTTTCAAGTTGGAGTGTTAAAATTATTTTAAAATAAAAAAAAAAGAAAAAAATTAACTATAATAATAAAAACGAAAAAAGAAGAAGAAAAACTACCCATTCAAATCGGTGAGTAGTTTCAAGTTGGAGTTTTAAAATGAAAAAAATGAAATTAAAAAAATAAAAATTACCATTTCAAATTGGGGAATAGTTTCAAGTTGGAGTTTATAATTATTTTAAAATAAAAACAAAAATAAAGCAATAAAAAAAAATTGATATAGTGGAGTAGTTTCTTTCTAATATTCTATATCCTCTATTCTATATATATATTATTAAAAAGAGAGAATAAAGCTCTCTCCTTATGCTAAGTGGTAGTCTAGAAAAATACCTTATGAAATAATTAGTCAATAACAAAGAAATTATATATTGAAAATTAACAAAGAAATTAACTACCTAAATTGACTACTAAAACATGGGGGAGAGTTGATTTAGGTTAGTTAATTTCTTTATTTCATTTTTTAAAATTATTTTCTTTTTATTTTATGAAATAAAAAGTATATCTATTCATTAAAATGGAGTAAAATATAATAAAATTTAAAATAAAAATAAATATTTTTAAGAGTAATAAAATGTATATCTCCTATTATATTATAAAAAATAGCATACAAAAATATTAAACAATTAATATGCTAATATTCTATCTAAGTAAAAAAAAAAAGGCACCACATTAATATAAGTGATACCCTAGATAAAAGCAATATGACATAATTCGTTAATAACAAAAAATTAGTTATTAAAAATTAACAAAGAAATTAACTACTAAAATATCGGTGAGGGTTGGGTATATCGTATTGGCAAATAAAAAGACAAATGAAATTTATTAAAACAATACGATCTAATAATATCAAACAAGAATAATTATAATTTAATTTTTTCTTTTAAATATTTACCGCGCATCGCGCGGGTACGATTACTAGTATTATCTTATAGCCTGAGTCCCAATCAACACTATTAAACGAATTAACTTTTAATTACACCACTATTGATATTGATTTGTCAACATAATAATTCCTAAAAGTATTTACCGTACATAAAAGTGTTGTTTCAGAAAGGGTCCAAACTATGTGGAGCCTTTAGCTGGAGAGCATAGTAAGGCTCCTGAGGTGCGGGAGGAGCTGGAGTACCACCAGCTGCTAGCAATGCTGAATGAATTGGACGACCGAAATAACTTCAAATATTATACTAGAATATTATATTATTAAAAATATATAGATATTCCTAAATACTAGTTTATACATCACAAGTCTAACTAAAATCATATTCATATAAATAATAGACTATATATACCTCATTATTTTGAGTTCAGATTATTAGACTATAATAAGAACTAATGTTAATAACGTATTTTAATAAAATATTTGATTAATATACCTTAATATCATAACTTTATAATTGTATATATTTACAATTGTCACGGCCTTAGTTCACCAATCGTGAACATGTTATGACGACACCCAGTCCCCGCGACTAGGTAAGTCTAACATATTGCGGAATATACAAGTTTATGAACTTTAAACAAGAAATAGCAGAAAAACGATATAAATAGGAATGTAATCCGTGCCGCTTGGCACATACACTCATCAAACACACTGCATACATACCACCAAGACCCGGAATCCCACGGGTAACACAGACTAAAGAGAAATACAACTGTGGCTCTATATGTCAAGAGTGTCTAAAACAACGAAATGAAGTAAAACATCTACTAATACTATCAGGAATAGAAGGAGAGCCTCCGGATCCGCGGACGTAGCAGATCGTACCTCGAGGTCTCCAAATGTGCTGCTGGTATCACTTAATATGAGCCTGTCCTGATGTACCTGGATCCGCACAACAAAAGTGTGCAGAAGAGTAGCATGAGTACACCACGGCGGTACTCAGTAAGTGCCAAGCCTAACCTCGATGGAGTAGTGACGAGGAAGGTCAGGGCCCTACTGAGAGAACAATAACATAATGATAACAACAATAATAAGCAGTTTAAATAATAATGAATCTGAAATAACAATAATAAAGGGATTACTGCAACTGTCTACAATTAAGCTAACAACAAGTAGCCAACTCAACAAAACTCAACCAGCAAGTCCAGGACCTGTGGGAATTGAACCTACAGTCCTACTCTATAATTGTGACGACCCGGCCCCTCGTCACGAGAATTACCACCCGTTATGTTGTAATTACATATTTCTTACTTTTATATCAGTGTTAAAGTCTATCGGGGGAGTTAGGAGTGAATTGGATTGAAAATAAGGCATATAGCCTTTTTGAAGGAAACTTGAATAAGGAAAGTCAACCCGGAGTTGACTATTTAGTTAGAGGGCTCGAAATCGGATTCTGATGATTCGGTTAGTTCCGGGAGGTGATTTGTGACTTAGGGGAGCAATCGGAATTGGATTTGGAGGACCAGTGTAGAAATAGGCTTGAATTGGCTAAGGTTGAATTTTGGCGAAATCCAAACGGTAGGTGAGATTTTGATCCGGGAGTCGGAATAAAATTCTGATAGTTGCAGTAGCTCCGTTAGGCGATTTTGGATGTGCCTGCAAAATTTCAGGTTGTTCGGAGGTCATTTGGTCGGGTTTTTGATCGAATGACGGTTTCGAAAGTTTTGAAGAAACTTAGGCTTGAATCCGTGTGGAAATGGTGATTTTGATGTTTAGGATGATGTTTTTATGATTGGAACAAGTTCGTATCGTATTTTGGAGTATGTTGGTGGTTTTCGTTGGGGTCCCGGGAGCCTCGGGATGAATTCGGGGGTCCAAACGGACCAATTTCGTGCCAAAGGCACTGCTGTTTATGCTGCAATAAATGCAGAGAATTTTTGTGCTTCGCGATCGCGAAGCTATGTATGCGATCGCGTACGAGGAGGATGTTGAGCTCTGCGATCGCGAGGGTGAGTTTGCGATCGCATAGGGTAAAGCTGGGAAGCTCTGCGATCGCAAGGTTGAGTGTGCGATCGCGTAGTGTATCGGAGTGAGGCCGGAAGATTGTTCTTCGCGATCGCGGGAAGAGTGATGCGATCGCGTAAGGTCGATTGGTTGTGCATCGCGATCGCGGGTGTGTTGATGCGATCGCGTAAGGTCGCTAAGTGGGTCACTGCGATCGCGAGCCCAGTGCTGTGATCGCGTAGAGTAAACGGCCCAGGCAGTGAATTAAAACCAGAAACATTTCACATACGGGTTCATTTGCAAAACCCTCCATTGTTGAGCTCTAGAGTGAGAAAGTGACGGGAAATAGCTGGGAGATCATCGGGATATTGTCGGAGGTAAGTTTAGTGGTTTAATTACACACTTTTATCATGAAATCATGGATTATTTCTATGAAAATGGAGGATTTAATGTGGGTTTTAGCCCATGGCCTAAAATTGTAGAAAAATACCGATTTGAGCGGGCAAATGGAGTCCAAATTTGGTAAACTTGATATACCTAGACTCGTATTGAGACGAGGGTTCCGAATATGTAACTTTTATAATTTTTTGAGAAGCGCACCAAAAGTCGAGTTTTGACAACTTTGTGGGTTTTGATACAATTTGGTTTATTTCGAATGAATTGCGTGAAATTAGCATATATTGATGCATTCTCTATGATTTTGAGCAGATTTGGCATCCGAGGAGATTGATTTGCGAGGCAAGCGCAAGGCGGATTGAAGCTTCTACCGGTTCGAGGTGAGTGGTAGTAGTAAACAATGTACTGAGGGTTTGAAACCCCGTACTAGCACTTCACAGTGCTATATTGAGATGAGACACGCGTTCTCTGACGGGCGTAGTGACATTGTGATTGAGGGTTCGGACTTGGTCCTTCCCGGCTAATAGAATACTGTGTTGTATGACTGTAAATGAGATTATAACTGTACAATTGGGCTAATAGCCATGTTTGGGGCCTTGTGCCGATCTGTAGAGCATTAGGAAATCTGTAGAGCTAGGTGACCCTGATATCGTGTTGGAAACATAAACTCAGCCGTAGCTCTAGCTGTATAGCATAATATGAGCCCGTATTAGATGTGTACCTTGAGAGATTATCTAGGGTGGAATTCCCTGTTCTAGCTGAGTGGGCCTGAATGGCCAAGTTTATACCGATTGAGATGAGATAGGGTCGATGACCCACTATGAGATGTTATATTGGGCCTGAAAGGCCAAGTCTATATTAACTGAGACAGGGTCAAGGACCCATTGTGATATATTATATTGGGCCTGAGAGGCCAAGTGCATACTGACTGGGATAGGGTCGAGGACCCATTATGAGGTATTATGTATATAGATACCTATATTGGATCGGACTGCACGCCGCAGCAGTATAATTATATATGTATATATATATATTGGATCGGACTGCACGCCGCAGTGATATATGGTGGACCTGGCTGCACGCCATAGCACCATAGCGCTTGGGCCTAGGGAGCCCCTCCGAAGTCTGTATACACCCCCAGTGAGCGCCGTCGACGTTAAATGGAGCGGGCTGCACGCCGCAGCATTATACTTAATCATATCCTACTATTTACTTAGATCGGGCTGCACGCCACAGTAATATACAAGCCGCAGTATAATAGTGCTTGGGCCTAGGGAGCCCCTCCGAAGTCTGTATACACCCCCGGTGAGCGCCGTCGATGTTAAATGGAGCGGGTTGCGCGCCGCAGCGGTATATGTATTGGAGCGGGCTGCACGCCGCAACATTATATGTATTGGAGCGGGCAGCGCGCCGCAGCATTATACTTATTCATATTCATATATATACTGAAATATTTATATGTTATAGACGGATGTATATGTCTCCATATATTGAGATGGCTGTATACCGTAGTGGTACGAGCGAGGATGTGGTCAGTGTGAGACCTAGATGAGATAGACGTGGGCTGGAGATCAGAGTACTCATTATAGTGATGACTAACCTGTGGGGGTTGCCTTAGAACTGTTTAGTGACAGTACAGGAGTTCTTATTTTCAGTTATTATTTATTATTGTTACTCACTGAGTTGAAATATACTCACCCCACTCCCCTGCACTTTTTGTGCGGATATACAGGTTCAGGAGGGCAGTTGAGCTATCGCAACTGCTTTATTATCCCCATTCTGTGGAGACTTCGAGGTAGCTGCCGACGTCCGCAGTACCCGACCTCTTCCTTTTTATCATTTTGTTGTCTCCATTCTGCTTAGACTTGATTGTGTAGTAGATCTCATTTGTAGAGGCTCAGACTCGTGACACCACGATTTGGTTGGGACTGTATTTTGTATGTTTCTACTATTACGTTTATCATTTTGATATGAACACTTGCCGTTTAAGTTTAACTTGATTAACTGGAATTAATAATTGGTTGGTTAAGAGATAATATGGTCGGGCTTGCCTAGCATTGTGTTGGGCGCCATCACGACCAGGGTTTGGGTCGTGACAAGTTGGTATCAGAGCCTAGGTTAACAGGTCTCGCGAGTCATGAGCCGGTTTAGTAGAGTCTCGTGGATCGGTATGGGACGCCTGTACTTATCCTCGGGAGGCTGCGAACCTTTAGGAAAGTTTCAAATTCTTGGAATTTTCATCGTGCGTGTTTGATTCAGCTTGAGATGTAATTCTTGAAATTCCTCCTGCACATTGATGCGTGCACTCGAGTGCTTAGTGATAAATTTGCCTTGATGGTTTATGATTCCCCAATCGAGGGACGAGATATAATCTCTGTGAATTCATGTTGGGCCTGTCTAGAGGACTTGAGGCCGAATCCCTGTCTATGGCTTGAGCATCGAGGTGCTAACTTCGTGAACCGGTATTATAAAATTCATGCGATCGGTATTGATCTTAATCGTGAAATGGCAGTTTGATAATGGGTGAGCTGCAAGGTATTCAATCCTTATTGTGATCTGTTACGTAGTCCTATCTATGGGCATGGTGAGTATGTTCATGTTCCTTCGTGGAAAGGTAAAGTGCATTACGTGTGGTAGTATGAGTTCAGACGCAGGAAAACCAAATTGGCTGTACTAGGTGTATCATGGTGAAAGGTATATGTGTTATGATTTGAGTAGGTGCAGCGCATGTACATGTACTAATGCTGATGATATAATTCGTGTAGTATTGAGATTTATGTTGTTGAAATACATTGTGACGTCTTGTTGAGTTGTGGGTGTATTGTTAGAATGGTTTGGTGATTCTCTGGCAGGTGGATAGGCCAATTTACAAAGGAAACTCTGCCGAAATTTTTGAAAAATTTGGGACTTAGAAAAGATGTTGTCGCCTAAGGAATGGGCTTAGCTGTTGCGTGTGAATGAATACAAGAATTGCAAAAGAGTTAAGATTTCCGATGATTCGAGTCTCCGCCAAAGTTTGTAAATAGCTCGAGTTTAATCTCACTGTAACAATGGAGCATTAATTGAGTAAGAATGCTATGAGTGGATAAAGTGCTTTGATGTATGGCTCCGAGCCAAGTTGGGGAGGTTGTTATTGACTAATTGATTGCACTATTGTGTGCTATGATGGTTCTGTCCCCAAGCATGTTGGGAAACAATTCTGACAAAGGATATGGTGCTTCGTAGATGTGAGAAAATACTAGGAGGTTTTGAGTGGTTGTTGCTAAAGAATGTTTGATGTATAAAAAAGAAAGATAGTTAATTGTATCCGTATGTAATCATGTTCTGCGGTGTCAGAGTTCTAGTAAGGCCCGAGTGGTTCTGTTTAATAAGGCAGTTGAATTATAACTGGTTAAGGGTGAATGACGCCCGAGAATAGCCTTGCGGTGTTCAAGATTTATGCTTGCAACAGTCAGGTGCCTTAAGATTGTGTACGTGGCTAAAGACCGTGGTTTCGTTAGAAGAAATCAAGACTGTTGTAATGTTATGTGAATGATGGGATTCTATGTATCTGTATTGGGGAGTAATGATAACGAATTCAAATCGCAAGAAGTTCTTCAAAATAAAGTATTGTAGAATGTAGTACTCCTGGGGAACGTTGAGAGAGTATTAAGTAGCCTATGTGTCTTGGACCGTGTGGCCTTATGTACGAGTCTTGGGTGGTAACATGAGTTGATGTATTATGGTGCTACAGTACTAATATTAAATTAAGGATGAATCAGAAAGGGAACTGGGTAAATAGATCAACTTGTTAATATACCAAAACGGTATGATAAGGAATACGATTAATTCCTGGTATATGTTTGAAGTAATGAGTCTCGCTGATATTGTGCAATAAAGCTCTTGAGTGCTGGCAGTTGTGTAACTCGACATGGGTATAAGGACTCAGTCCTGGCAGTTTAACTTATGCAATGTAATTGGGAGAAAGAGTTTGTAATGTGTTTTACCGTGGTTTGAATATGAGTGTATTTTTCCTGTTGGTATGCAAGGCTTGGAATGTGTAATGAGTTTTCTCTATATGGGATCATGAAAGCCCTTGACTAGTTGGGAGCGCCGATGTTTGCGGCGTAGGAAAGGAATATGAATTTCCATGTTATCTTAGTGTGGTATGGTATATGCGATGTGTTATGGAAAGTTGATAATGGCATATTCAAGATTTTGTGATCAATTCATAATATATGGGGAGTCATTAAAATTATTTAGCGGCGCGGGCAGCTGCATGTGAGTTAAAGAATCGATCTTTCTGGTGATTAAAGAAAATGGTACTGCTATTCTAGTAATTTGGCAGGGTATATGGTCCAAAAGGACAAGGTAATGTAAACTGATAATATCCAGTGGTATGGTGGTATTCTCTTATTGGATTGACTGTAATAATTGAGTCGTTGATGACATAGTGAAATTTATGAATGGCTTTCGTGGTATGAATTGACGCTTGAGGTGCGTTAAGTAATCGTACGGTGAAGTATGGAATTAGGCATAGTGATTCATGTGTTATGTATGTGTTGGAGACTAGAAGTTCTCGTAACCCGCCTACGCAGCGGTGGTATATCGTGTGGATCGGCACAGTGTAGCAGTTATCGGAAATTGGAAGCTCTAGTGGCTATCTCGTTACTTGATATGATGAATTTGATAATGATATACGATTGCTGACTAGTTGTCATAAGCCAAATTGTTCAGACTAATGTGATATGGACTATGTCAGAAACATGTCGCAAACTGCATGGCAGAGCGCATCAGATCATGCTCCAACAGGGTGGATGTACCCTAGGGCCAGCGGACGGCTGGTAGGTATTGCTTTGTCACTTGGGCCTTCGAGGGACATGACCGGCGCCTGACCGAGTTGCCCCAGTCAAGCGGACCCGGGTGCCTTTCATTCCCACGCGTTAACCCTGTGTTGATTGTTTCTCATTAACCAAATATTTTACCAATAATGACTGATTTCATAATGCATAAACATAACCATGTGATTGATTCACTAACAAGTTCATAATTTATATTTACAACGCCCCATACATACACATAGGCCACAATCCCACGGTTTACATGTCTATGGAGCCTCTAGGATACAAAAAGGGAAATACAATACTTGCCGGTAACAAGGCTCCGGCTATACCTTACAAAACCAAAATGAAATCTAAACCGAGTGGCATGAACCACACAAGGCCCCGAGGAAGAAAGGGGCTCACCAAAACGGGCAGTGGAAGGAGAAGGATACTACCGCCGATGAGCTGAAGTGCCTGCTACTGATCCACCTACAATCATGACACGAATGTAGCGCGCCCCCGGCAAAAGGGACGTCAGTACACTTGAATTGTACCGGTATGTATGGACAAACTTTGTCCCAAGTAAACTCAAGCCATTAAATTACATCAACAATTAATTAAGCCAGCCAACCATGTTTCCACATTTTCCTCATTTCAAATAATTCTCACACAAAGCACTTTCTATGATCAACCAATTTAACAATAACCAATCAATCACGTAAAGCACAAGTAGTCAAACAAAGGGGCAATCAGTGCCCCACAGGTTGCAAACTCTCCTGCTGTCTCCTTTCACAATTTCACATTATTGATTTTTGTATCAATTTTCAATAGCGATTTCGATCGCTTTCCATCCTTATTGCCCCCGACCACCCTTATTACCTCGGCCACCCTTATCACCCCAACCCACACCTTATTTCCCCACGTTGCGGCGCGCAACACGACCCCGCCTTACAGTTGAAAACACAACAATTTCAAACAGGAGATAAGGTACTACACACAATTTCAACAAGTTCAAATAAGCAACTTACACATTGGTTCATGTTCTCAATTTCTTCTCAATTCAATATCACAACCATGTTACAATATTTCCACAATTCAAGTGTTTCATCTCTTTCCACAATAAACCAATTCTCAAGTGTTTCGTTTGTTTTCCACAAGGTGCCAAATAGGCCATCATAGTCATTATTCACAATTCTTTTGCCAAATTAAACTCTCATTTTACATCACTCATAGCTCAACAACAAACTTTGAATATCCAACAACAACATCAAGAATTTCACACCATTTGTCAATTTAACACGAAACAAACAAACTTCACACATATAGGCGATTTCACAAGAATCAAAATTAGCCATACATACCTGGTGATGATTTTTCCTCCTACTTTATGCTTACCCAAGATATCCTACTCTTGCCAACCTTGTTCTTGAAGACTCTTACTTCTACTCACTTCTTTTTTACTAGAAATCAAGTTCAATAATCATGCATGAGTGTAAAATTCTATTTCCAAAAGCTATTATATGCAAACCTCTCTTTACCCAATTTAAAACTGAAAATCAAAGAAAATAGTTAGGGTTTTTACCTTGAAAAGATTGGGGAAGTTGAATCATTGCCCTAGGATCCCTTGGAATTAAGTGGTTGGAACAATCTTTGAAGATGAAAGATTTCTCTCTCTAAAAACCCTCTCTTCTCTCTCTAATTTTAGTAAGATGATATGATAAAATGAAGAAGAAGTGTGTTATATTAAAGAAGATATCGGGTCAAAATGTTACAAAAATCTGGGCCGGGGTCAATTATGCGGTGCACTATGCGACCGCAGAATCAACATGCGGTCCGCATAGTGACCGCAGAATTGCCCCAAATTTTACACAGGTTCTGTTAAGGAATGCGGTCACTATGCGGACCGCATGTTGATTCTGCGGTCGCAAAGTGCACCGCAGATTTGACATGCGATCGCACGTTTGACACGATTTTTGGGAAACTCTCTGGAACGTTTTGCGGCAAGAATGCGGTCCGCATGTCAGGGTTTGCGGTCGCATTCTTGACCGCATATTTGACATTTTTCGGAAAAATTAATTCTCTACATTTTTTAAACTTAAATCACTACCAAGAGTCCGAACCGCGGCTCGCAAGCTCGCCGCGAAGAATTCTACGCATTCCTAACACATTATTCGGACCATGACACCACAGCTACTAGGTTTTATGCACAAAAATTTTTTTACGGGGCCTTACATATTGCTTTGTCAGTTGGGCCTTCATGACGGATGTCAGTGTAGAGGTATCTACCATTGATTCAGTTCCGGTATTGAGGAACTTTGTCGGATGAGTTTCATGTGACCGAGCTCGAGGCTATATATACATGTTTGTTAATGAGCAACTTGAGTCGATGTGCATTCCCTTTTGCTAGATTTATGCGTGGATCGGGTGGCACACCGCCACATGTATGGTATCTGGATCGGGTGGCACGCCGCCACAGGTATGCTTTTGGAACGGGTTGAGCGCCGCAACAGTGTGATGTGGGAAATATAGCTTCCTATATGTACCTTGTATACAATACTTCCTCTCTTCTGAGGAATAGTCCGTATTGGGTATCGCTCGGGGAATAGCACATCGGTTGTGTCCATTCAGGATTCGATAGCATATACTAAATGTATCACCGCGTGTGTGATTGATTGCTTGAGTTCAGACCTAAATATGTGTGTGGCTGACCGTTTTGAGCATTGCGACTTGAGGTGCTCCATGAGTAATAGTGTTTGGATAGAATCATGAGTTGTGGCAAGGCCACGTGATGTTATGACCTTTCGAGGAGGATTCGGGTACTCTAATTCTATGATGTGAGACGAGATCTCAGTTATGTGTTGTGATGGTATTGAGGAATTTGAATTATAGCTCTTTGTGTGAGTCGGTTGTCATGATTCGAGTGTGTTCAGATAGTTCTTATTGGAGCCTGTGTTGTGCTCGTTGTGGCATAGGCCGATGCTGAGGTGTCATGTCACCAGTGTGGTATGTTTTGATTGAAATGATCGATGGAGTCATTAATGAGTACGAGCATATTTGATCTTAGCTTGTTAGAAAGGTAATATCGAGGTTTGGCTCCGAAACCTATTGTGGTATCCGTTTTAAAAGGGAAATGGATTCACGAATGGTTGACCCGAGAGATAGGTTCGGTATATCGCGTGCTTCGGTTGCCGTGGGCAGGATATGAAGGTGTTGGGATAAGACTCTATCTAATGAGAAAGGTTTTTTCTGCTAGTAAGTGGTTATTGTGGCCAGTTGTCGTGATTAGAGACTATCATATCGACTGATCGGGTTGTTTGATACATCATGTGATCTCACCTGGAGTGGTGAGTTGGCTATTACAGTCGGATCGTGTGTACTCTGAGTATAGATGTGGGATTCAGACTTGGTATATGATTTCGGAAAGTGCAATATGGTTTATGGTTCAGTTAGACTGTGGAAATTCAGCTATACTATGTTATAGGACTTATGAAAGATAGGGTGAAGTGGTATCGCCCCGAATATATGCTTGGTAAGGTCATTCGGCTATTGGGTCACTTCCAGTAGACCTTTTGGTCCGCTCGAGGACGAGCGTTTGCTTAAGAGGGGGAGAATGTGACGACCCGGCCCGTCGTCACGAGAATTACCACCCCGTTATGTTGTAATTACATATTTCTTACTTTTATATCAGTGTTAAAGTCTATCGGGGGAGTTAGGAGTGAATTGGATTGAAAATAAGGCATATAGCCTTTTTGAAGGAAACTTGAATAAGGAAAGTCAACCCAGAGTTGGCTATTAAGTTAGAGGGCTCGAAATCGGATTCTGATGATTCGGTTAGTTCCGGGAGGTGATTTGTGACTTAGGGGAGCTATCGGAATTGGATTTGGAGGTCCGGTGTAGAAATAGGCTTGAATTGGCTAAGGTTGAATTTTGGCGAAATCTGAACGGTAGGTGAGATTTTGATCGGGGAGTCGGAATGGAATTCCGACAGTTGCAGTAGCTCCGTTAGGTGATTTTGGATTTGCCTGCGAAATTTCAGGTCATTCGGAGGTCGTTTGGTCGGTTTTTTGATCGAATGACGGTTTCGGAAGTTTTGTAGAAACTTAGGCTTGAATCCGTGTGGAATTGGTGATTTCGATATTTAGAACGATGTTTTTATGATTGGAACTAGTTCGTATCGTGTTTTGGAGTATGTTGGTGGTTTTCGTTGGGGTCCCGGGAGCCTCGGGATGAATTCGGGGTTCCAAACGGACCAATTCGTGCCAAAGGCACTACTGTTTCTGCTGCAATAAATGCAGAGAATTTTTGTTCTTCGCGATCGCGAAGCTATGTATGCGATCGCGTACGAGGAGGATGTTGAGCTCTGCGATCGCGAGGGTGAGTCTGCGATCGCGTAGGGTAAAGCTGGGAAGCTCTGCGATCGCAAGGTTGAGTCTGCGATCGCATAGTATATCGGAGTGAGGCCGGAAGATTGTTCTTCGCGATCGCGGGAAGAGTGATGCGATCGCGTAAGGTCGATTGGTTGTGCATCGCGATCGCGGGTGTGTTGATGCGATCGCGTAAGGTCGCTAAGTGGGCCACTGCGATCGCGAGCCCAGTGCTGCGATCGCGTAGAGTAAACGGCCCAGGTAGTGAATTAAAACCAGAAACATTTCACATACGGGTTCATTTGCAAAACCCTCATCTTTCAAGGGAACAAGGGATCCAGACTTGTATCTTGATTGGGAGAGAGGTTGAAGCAATCTTTGACTGTCACAACTACTCTGAAGGTAAGAAGGTTAAACTTGTTGTTGTTGAGTTTTCTGATTATGCTTCTATTTGGTGGAAAAAGCTTAATAGGGATCGACTGCAAGAAGGACAAGCACCAATTGGTACTTGGACTGAGGCTAAAAGGGTGATGAGGAAGAGATTCGTACCATCACACTTTCAAAGAGAGCTACAACTACGTCTTCAAACATTGAAGCAAGGGTCAATGTCAGTAGATGATTACTTTAAGGCTATGGATATAGCTATGATCCAAGCTAATTGTATGGAGGAAGAAGAGACTACAATGGATAGGTTTTTAAATGGTTTAAATAAGGAAATAGCTGATGTAGTTGAATTACAACAATATGTAACAATAGATGAGTTAGTTGATTTGTGTATAAATGTAGAAAATCAAAATAAAAGAAAGCAAACTGGCTCATGGAGATGTCGAACAAGCACCATGCCTAAGAAACCATGGCCAAATCATGAGATGAAGAATTTTTCTCGGCCTCAGGAAGACAAGGGAAAAGGTAAACTGGAGAACAAAGAGGGAGGTAAAACCTTCAACCCTAAACCTTTTACACCTTCTAGTTCTATTCAGTGTCATAAATGTAAATGAAGGGGACATATGATGCATGAATGTCCAAGTAGAAGGAACATCATTTTAAAAGAAGATGGAGGATATGAGAGTGAAAAGAGTGAGGGAGATGAAGAGGGAGATATGAGTGATGAAGGTGATTTAGAACTACCTAATGATAGAATGGTTGGGGTAGTTAGGAGGATTATGACTATCAATTTAGGAAGCAATAGTGAAGCACAAAGAGAGAATATATTCCATACTAGGTGTGGGATAAAAGGAAAAACTTGCTCTATGATCATTGATAGTGGTAGTTGTGCTAATGTGGTTAGTTCATACTTTGTGGAAAAGCTGGGACTTGCATGCATGAAACACCCTACTCCCTATAGACTCCAATGGTTAAATGATAGTGGTGAACTAAAGGTAAATAAACAGTGTATGATTTCATTTAACGTTGGTAGATATGAAGATGATATTCTTTGTGACATAGTGCCTATGCAAGCTTGTCATATATTACTGGGTCGTCCTTTTTTTTTTTTTTTTTTTTTTTTTTTTTTTTGCAAAATATACCACTAGGCATTGTACCTAGTGGCTAATATATAAATAAACGAATAAAAATCCCAATCCGGGTCCAAAAGGATACAATTTGTCCTGCTACTACCAATAGACTATGAAATAAATCTATGTAAACATAGAATCTAATCAGAAAAAACTAATATCATCTATAACATGAAGTCTAAATGAATATTTCCATGTCCTGCAGCTATGATTGACTTCTCCTGCCCATTTCAAGTACCATGTAGCACCACTCAAGCTCTCACCAGGTGCCAAGGTATGCGGAGTGTAGGCAATGATCAAGTCGATCCAAGAGTACCACAGTATAGGAACAAGAATTGACTTCCCATCCGATAATTCACTGCAATGAAAAGATATTGTCTCAATCACCTTTAGTATATGTTGCCCTTGTACATTGTATACTACTATGTCACCTCCAGAATGAGTGTGGAACCACACTAATACCACTGAAAAATGACATAATAATATCCAATATATTCCAAACACATAAATAAGCCATATCTTGACACTAGTCGATCGTGAGCTCCAAGTATCTGTTGTAGCTTCCATGTTGTATGCCATGATTGTTGATATTCGATGAACTAGTGTAATTGAGTCAAACCAAGTGAGCGTGTCCCTTGAGCTATCTAACAGTGACATCTTTGTCATTGCAATGCAGAAAGCCCAGCCAATGATGCCGATGATGATGCTGCATGTGTGCTTTTCACCTCTTGCCTCGATTTCCTGCAATAACCATAGCACATATATATTGTCTACTACTATATCATCTCCAGACTGAGTATGAAAACATACTAATACCACTGGAAAATGACACAACAATATCCAACATATTCCAAACATATAAAGCAGCCATAACATAACAGTATGTAATCGCGAATTCCAAATGGCTGTTGTAACTTCCATTTTCATATATGTCCTTGTTCGATGAGACAATGTAGTTCGAGTGCATACCATGCCTAGCAATAGCACAATTGATCTTCCAATGCAACTCATGTCAAAGTGTCCAAAACTGCTCAGAAACCATACCATGTCTGTGAATGATCGTGAGTTCCAAGAAATTGTTATGATTTTTATGGTGTGCTGCAAAACCTTCAAACTTAATCCTTTTCGATGAATCAGGTGAAATCAACAGAAGCCAATTGATGTTACTGGTAATTAGAATAGCTAATACTATCTCCATTCCCATGCCAAAACAAATGATCCCGCAAATAATGCTCATGATGTTCCTGCATGTATTGCTTTCACAATTGATCTGCTCATCTAGTGAAACCTTTACTGTGCACACTCCCTTCCTGAAAATTATCAAAACACTCTCAGATTGAGCATGAATACATGCTGATACCACTGAGCAGTGATTTAACAACCTCCAGTAAGTTAATGAGCACAGTGCTGACGATGGTTGCCTCTCCATTAGTCTGGTGCTTTTCTTTTGGCAATCCGAACTCTTAAATTAGGAATTTGAGCTTTGTCCATGTTGATCAATGCTTTTCCTTTAGCTGGTAATTCTTGAAATGAATGAAAGTTAACCGTACCTGCAAAAGAAAAAACCAAGTTAGCTAAATAGTCTGCTACTGTGTTTCCCTCCCTTAGTACATGCTGAAATATGACATTGTATGTCCTCTTGAAGTCC
This sequence comes from Nicotiana noctiflora, assembly GCA_032618575.1. Lineage (NCBI taxonomy): Eukaryota > Viridiplantae > Streptophyta > Magnoliopsida > Solanales > Solanaceae > Nicotiana > Nicotiana noctiflora. The sequence continues at coordinate 112,298 of JASVEL010012288.1, read as the reverse complement.
TTGATCTTTTTCACATCTGTTGCTATACTCCATGGTACCTCCCATTCATCTTCAATCACTTTTTTCATCACCAACGAGTCAGTTTCCAGGATCAATGGGTGTAACTCCTTCTCCACACAGTATGACAACCCATGTACTATTGCCTTTGCCTCTGCTACTATGTTTGTTGTTTCACCTATCTCCCTTGCACTAGCAAAAATCATATCTCCATTGTGATCCCTCACACAAAAACCAAAAGAGCTAAGGCCTGGATTCCCCCTCGATGCACCATCGGTGTTGCATTTGAACCATCTATCATATGGAGTCTGCCATGTTACTCTTCTTGTCACTATAACTGGCTTGTATTGCTCGAAGAATTTGATCATATCTGGCCACAACATTGGAATCCCAATGAGCCATGGATATCTTACCTTAGCCAAATAATGCAGTGTCCTATTTACTTCATGAATAACCCTGCTACAAGACACTGAGCCTCCATGTTTCATTGTATTTCTCCTCTTCCATATCTCCCATAGAATAACTGCAGGGACTGCCTGAAACAAAGGTTTCAACTTGGGACAACATTTAGCATTCCACCACTCCCTTATAATTTGATGCACTTGTATCATGTTGATCATTAAACCTGCAGCATGGCTAAATGTACTCCACACTTTTTGTGCAGTATCACTGTGTAAGAAAAGATGCTGAAAAGAGTCTTCTCTAGGTGAAAGACAACACCAGCATTTAGAAACCACCATATATCCTCCATTTCTCCATATATCATCTGTTGGAACCTTTCCTTTCCAAACTCTCCAGCAAAAGAATGAGATTTTGAAGGGCAGTCCTTTTGTCCATAGCCTTGCATATTCCGAACTAACTGGTTCTCTATGTCTCAGTATTTTCCAAGCACTACTCACTGTAAATTTTCCCGATGTTGAAGGCATCCACCTTGGAGTGTCCCAGTACGCATCAGTAGGCATAAACTGTACTTCTTCTCGGATGTGATTTACAATATCTGCTGGAAAAGTTTGATTCAACAGTGCATCATTCCACTGCCCTTCTTCTCTTAAGTCTGCCACCTCCTGAAGCTCCTCATTGATGTGAACATTCGAAGGGACTACATGATACAAAGGCCCCAATCCAGTCCAATTTTCATGCCATATATTAGTAGCTCCCCTGTTCATCTCCCAAAATATTTCATGCTCGACTTCATCTCTGGCTTTCAATATTTTTCTCCAAACATGAGAACCATTCTTCCTATATTGAACCACAGTAGGTGCCTCTTTCTTGCAATATTTGTTCCACATGTAGTTGGACCATAGTGATTTTGTTGTCCTGAATCTCCACCATAGCTTTGCAAACATGGCTTTAGACACATCAAAGAGAGATCTGAAACCTACACCACCTTCTTCCTTTGGCAGACATAAGTTCTGCCACTTTGTCCAGTGCCTACTTCTTCCTTCTTCCTTGTTACTCCAAAAAAATCTTGCAAATGTCTTATGGAGATGCTCAATGACATTGTTTGGTGGATCTAGGACAGACAAGATGTGAGTTGGCATGCTTTGTAATACACTTGATATCAATGTAGCCTTTCCTCCATATGACAGTAACTTCCCTTTCCATGAGTGCAACTTTGCCTTCACCTTCTGAATCGGATCATTATAGTAGTTCTTCCTCCTCCTTGTGTAAAAGATTGGACATCCTAGGTATGTAAATGGGAATGTGCCTTTAGAGAAACCAGTTATATTAGCTACTGTAGCTTTCAATCCTGCTGCAATATTTGAATGTACATAGTAAGAGCTCTTTGCCTTGTTTATCAACTGTCCTGATGTTTTCTCATATAATGCCAAGACTTCCATAATTTTCTGCAAGGAATAAGGATCAGCTGAGGCAAATATTATAGTGTCATCTGCATAAGCAAGGTGGTTCAATGGATCAGACCACTTTGGCATTCCAAATCCTCTAAACTGCCCGTCTTCAAATAACTTATTCAGTGATCTAGATAGCACCTCTGCTGATAGAACAAACAATGCTGGGGATAGAGGGTCTCCCTGCTTCACCCCTCTTGTCGAGTGAAAGAAACCTGTAGCCTGGCCATTCACCATCACTGAGTACCAATTATTTGATATCAAATTCCACACCATGTGTATAAAACACTCTGCAAATCCCATCTTCCTTAGTACATGCATCAAAAACTTCCAAGACACCCTATCATATGCCTTGGCCATATCTAACTTGATCACTACATTTGCTGGCTTTCCTCTTATTCTGATGTCAGTCACAATCTCCTGAGTCAGTAAGATGTTTTCAAAAATGCTCCTTCCTTTGACAAAGCCGGACTGGTTCAATGAAACTAATAAGGGCAGTATCTTTTCAAGCCTATCATGTACTACTCTGGAGAAGATTTTGTTGATAAAATTACTCAAACTGATGGGTCTAAGATCAGAAAATGTTTGCACTTGAGGCTTCTTAGGTAGCAACACTAAGTTTGTGTGTGTTATTGATTTGGGCAAAGGTCTACCCTCAAAGAACAACACAACCAACTCATGGATATTCTGCCCCACAATCTCCCAGCATGCTTGAAAGAATAAGCCCGAGAAACCATCTGGCCCGCTTGCACTCTCACCACTTAGTGCAAAAACAGCATCTTTAACCTCCTTCTGAGTTGGAATTCTACATAACTCCATGTTGTGTTCTGCTGTCACCATGGTAGGCACATTGTTCAGCATTTCAAAGTTCTCGGCATCACCCTCACTTGTGAATTGCTTCAGGGTAAAATTCTACAGCAGCCTGTGATAGCTTATCTTGATCTTCTATCCATGCACCATCACTATCCATGATCCTTTTCAATTTCAACTTTTGTCTTTTTCCATTTACACAATTATGAAAGAACCTTGTATTTCTATCTCCTTCTTCAAACCAATTCATACCTGCCTTTTGTTTCCAATATTGTTCTTCAAGGGTCAAATACTTCTTCAACTCTGCCCGAGCTTGTTGTAGGACTATTCTGTTTTCAATCGATGGTTCCTCCTCAAATAGCTGCTCCTTGATTCTCACCACGTCTTCTCTGATAGCCAACTCTTTGAAAATATCCCCATAAGTGAGTTTACTCCACTTTGACAAAGCAATTTTGACTCTTTTCAACTTCTGCTTGAACATCAAGAAAGGATCTCCAGTGAAGTCAGCAGCCCAGTTCTGCTTCACCACCCCTAAGAACTCTTCATGTTGTGTCCAGAAGTGCAGAAATTTAAATGGCTTTATGACAGGAATGTTTTTCATGATGGGAGAAAGAATAGATATTCGCTTGAACTAAATGGCAGGAAATTTACTCTTGCACCTTTATCTCCTTCTCAAGTGTTTGAAGATCAGAAGAGATTAAAGGAAACAATGGGAAAGTCAAGGGGAGGGATAAAAAGTGAGCTTGAGGAAAAAGAAAAGAAAGAGAGAGAGGGCAGCAATTTGAGAGAAGAGATAAAAGAGGGTTCGAATAAAAAAATAGACAGTCTTGGTGAGAGGAAAGAGGCTAAGGAAAGAAAAAGAGAGAGTTTCTATATAAAAGCCAAAGAGTGTTTAAATGCAAGAAAAGAGGGGCTGCCCATAATACTACTTACTTACAAAGAGGCTTTGATTAACTCGAGTTGCTAACTTCTTCTTTGCCAAGTAGTATTTCTTCTCTTTTGCAGGATTTTGAAGATGTCTTTCCAGAAGATATTCCTAGTGGATTGCCACCTTTACATGGCATTCAGCATCAAATTGATTTTGTACCTGGATCACAAATCCCAAATAGGCCAGCCTATAGGTGTAATCCAGAAGAGACAAAGGAACTTCAAAGGCAAGTTCAGGAGTTACTAGAGAAAGGCTTTGTGAGAGAGAGCATGAGCCCTTGCTCTGTTCCGGTCCTATTGGTACCCAAAAAGGATGGAACTTGGAGGATGTGCGTGGATTGTAGAGCAATCAACAAGATTACGATAAAGTATCGCCACCCTATTCCTCGTCTTGATGACATGTTGGATCAATTACATGGATCCAAAATCTTTTCTAAAATTGATCTAAAAAGTGGTTACCATCAGATTCGAATGAATCCTGGGAGATGAATGGAAAACTGCTTTTAAGACCAAATATGGGCTTTATGAGTGGTTAGTTATGCCTTTCGGCTCGACTAATGCACCTAGCACTTTCATGAGATTAATGAATCATGTTTTTAAGGATTTTCATGGAAAATTTGTTGTGGTGTACTTCGATGATATCTTGGTCTTTTCTAATACTTTAGAAGAGCATGTAGAACACCTAAGACAAGTTTTTGAAGTTCTTAGAAAGCACTTGTTATTTGCTAATCTTAAAAAGTGTACTTTTTATGTGGATCGTGTGATTTTCTTGGGTTTTGTGGTTAGCTCTAAGGGTGTTGAAGTTGATGAAGAGAAAATCGAAGCAATTAAAGAATGGCCTAAACCTAAGAGTGTAACTGAAGTTAGGAGTTTTCATGGACTTGCTAGTTTTTATAGGAGGTTTGTGAGAGACTTTAGTACCATTGCTTCTCCTTTAACTGAAGTTATCAAAAAGGATAGGATTTTTAAATGGGGAAAAGAACAAGATGATGCTTTTAACTTGTTGAAAGAAAAGTTATGTTCTGCTCCGTTATTACAATTGCCTGATTTTTCTAAATCTTTTGAAATTGAATGTGATGCTTCTCGGCAAGGGAATAGGTGCTGTTTTGATGCAAGATTCTAAACCTATTGCCTACTTTAGTGAGAAGTTGAATGGAGCCACATTGAACTTTTCAACTTATGACAAAGAGCTTTATGCTTTGGTAAGGGCTTTAGCCACATGGCAACATTACTTGTGGCCAAGGGAGTTTGTCATTAAAACTGACCATGAATCCTTGAAATACTTGAAAAGTCAAGGTAAGCTTAGTAGAAGGCATGCTAAGTGGGTTGAATTTATTGAAACTTTTCCTTATGTAATTTCTTACAAACAAGGGAAAGAGAATGTTGTTGCTGATGCACTTTCAAGGAGGTATGTCTTAGTTTCTACCCTCACTTCTAAATTGACGGGTTTTGATCAAATCAAGGAACTTTATGCTAATGATGTTGATTTTGGCAAAACTTTTGCAGATTGTAAGTTGGGTCCTCTTGATAGGTTTAACCTACAAGATGGGTTTCTCTTTAAGGAAAATAAGTTGTGTATCCCTAATTGCTCTTTACGTGAAGTATTTGTAAGGGAAGCACATTGTGGAGGGCTTATGGGACACTTTGGGGTCCCAAAGACATTAGACATACTTGCTGAAAATTTCTTTTGGCCTGGAATGAGAAAAGATGTTGAAAGAATGTGCACACGAGTGTTTGGAATGTAAACAAGCTAAATCTAAAGTGTTACCACATGGTCTTTACACGCCATTACTTGTTCCTACTTCACCTTGGATTGATATATCTATGGATTTTGTGTTAGGTTTGCCTAGAACAAGGTATGGTAAGGATAGTATATTTGTTGTGGTAGATAGGTTCTCCAAGATGGCTCGTTTTATTCCTTGTTTAAAGACTAATGATGCCTCACATGTTGCTAATCTTTTTGTGAAAGAGATTGTGAAATTGCATGGTATACCTAGAACTATTGTTAGTGATAGGGATGCAAAGTTTTTGAGTCACTTCTGGCGTGTATTTTGGGGGAAGTTAGGCACTAAATTATTGTTTTCCACTTCTTGTCACCCACAAACTGATGGACAAACTGAAGTAGTTAATAGAACCTTAGGAAACATGTTGAGGGCTGTTTTGAAAGGTAAATTAACTTTATGGGAAGATCACTTACCTATGATTGAATTTGCTTACAATAGAACAATCCATTCTTCTACAGGTATGTCTCCTTTTGAAGTTGTTTATGGCTTTAATCCCTTTACTCCACTTGATTTATTACCATTACCTACTAATGATATTGCTAGTCTTGATGGTAGGACGAAGGCTGAGTTGATGAAAAAGATTCATGAGCAAACAAGGCTTGCAATTGAGAAGAAAAATGAGCAAACCGCCTTGAGAAAGAATAAGGGTCGAAAACAAGTTATTTTTAAACCTGGAGATTTAGTTTGGGTTCACTTTAGAAAGGAGAGATTTCCTTCCAAAAGGAAGTCAAAGTTGCATCCTAGAGGAGATAGCCCCTTTCAAGTCCTTGAAAGGATTGGAAACAATGCTTACAAGTTGGACCTTCCTGGTGAGTTTCAAGTAAGTGCTACATTCAATGTTGCTGACTTATCTTTGTTTGACGCAGGATCGAATTCGGGGACGAATTCTTTTCAAGAAGAGGGGAATGATAGCATCACTGATAAGGATAGAGTTTTGAAAGCTCCAAGAAGGCCATTTACAAGATCTCAAGCTAATGAAATTCAAACTAAGGTTGCTGGACTTCAATGGCAAATAAAGAAGCTTCTAACTATGGAGGAAGAGCTCATGCCCAAAGGAGAAGAGTTGTCGAAGTTTTACAACTATTTGGTTGCTCAAATTGAAGTCTAAGAGGAGGAAGATTTGGTTACCCAAATCTGCCCATGGAGTCACCAAATGGGCTCAAAATGAGCTTAAAAGAGTTCCAGAAAGAGGTGTTACAAGAGCAGCCCAATTGGAGTCCAAACAAAAGGCCCAAAACTAGTTGTTTTAAGGCCCAAATCTGCCCCAAAGAGTCTTGGCCACCCCTCACCTACCAAAGACTTTTCTTAGACTTTAGCAACCACCTACCTCATTGTAATAATTGTGTTTTCCACTACAACCACCCCATCTAGTTTTTAATGTTATTTTTATGCCTTTGTACTCCTATAAATAGGGTGTTCTTCTCCTTCATAAGAGACATTATTATTAAGTGAGTATATCATACTTTGAGAGTTCTTTTGAACATTTGTTACTTGTGCTTTGAGATTTATCTTTCAACCTTTACTAGTTCTTAGTTCAAGGTAGTAAGATTACTTCTCTTTTGTGATATCTTTGATTCCTTTGTGGTATTCTTAGAAGGCGATTAATACTAGTATTAATTGTTGTCTCAAGTTACTCGTAAAGTGGTCAAGATCCGAATCTATTGTTTTGATTTGCTTTTAAGTAAAGGCGTTTGATTTCTTTCATAAATCAAGACGTTGTTACTTTGATCTTGTCAAGGCTATAGAACTTGCGTTCTTGAAAGTTCCCGGAATTCTTTCCTTGAATCTTTCCCACATAAGTCCTTTTGACTAATACGATTGTAGTAATAGGACCTTTCATTTATATATCGTGGTTGTTATTTTGTAATTGACTGTCTATGAATATTATTTTTTTCATATACTAAGACGCATCGGCCTACGACACCCACATAAGTCCATTTCACTAACACGATTGTAGTCATAATAGATTGGGAGTAATGTAATACGATTGTAGTTGGACGCATCGGCCTACGACAACCACATACTAGGACGCATCGGCCTACGATAACCACATAAGTCCATTTGACTAATATGATTGTAGTCATAACAGATTGGGAGTAATGTAATACGGTTGTAGTAGGACGTATCAGCCTACGACAACCACATAAGTCCATTTCACTAATACGATTGTAGTAAGAGGACTTTCCGTTTATATATCGTGGTTGTTATTTAGTAATTGACCTTGAATGAATATGATTTCATTCATATACTCGGACGCATCGGCCTACGACAACCACATAAGTCCATTTGACTAATACTATTGTAGTCATAACAGATTGGGAGTAATGTAATACGATTGTAGTAGGACGCATCGTCCTACGACAACCACATAGTAGTAATAGGACCTTCCGTTTATATATCGTGGTTGTTATTTAGTAATTGACCGTCTATGAATATTATTTCATTCATAGAGTAAGACGCATCGGCCTACGACAACCACATAAGTCCATTTGACTAATACAATTGTAGTCATAACTGATTGGGAGTAATGTAATACGATTGTAGTAGGATGCATCTGCCTACGACAACCACATAAGTCCATTTGACTAATACATTGTAGTCATAACAGATTGGGAGTATTGTAATACGATTGTAGTAGGACGCATCGGCCTACGACAACCACATAAGTCCATTTGACTAATACAATTGTATAAATAGGACCTTCCGTTTATATATCGTGGTTTTTATTTAATAATTGACCATCTATGAATATTATTTCTTTTATATTCTAGGACGCATCGGCCTACGACAACCACATAAGTCCATTGGACTAATACGATTGTAGTAATAGGACCTTTTGTTTATATGTCGTGGTTGTTATTTAGTAATTGACTGTCTATGGATATTATTTCATTAATATACTAGGACACATCGGTCTACGACAACCAAATAAGTCCATTTGACTAATACGATCGTAGTCATAACAGATTGGGAGTAATGTAATACGATTGTAGTCATAGGACCTTCCGTTTATATATCTTATTGGGAGTAATGTCATATGTTCATACTAGGGTGCATCGGCCAATGACATCACATAAGTCCATTTGACTAATACGATTGTAGTCATAATAGATTGAATGAATATGATTTCATTCATATTCTAGGACGCATCGACCTACAACAACCACATAAGTCTAGTTGACGAATACGATTGTAGTCATAACAGATTTGGAATAATGTAATACGATTGTAGTAGGACGCATCGGCCTACGACAACCAAATAAGTCCATTTGACTAATACGATTGTAGTAATAGGACCTTTCGTTTATATATCGTGGTTGTTATTTAGTAATTGACCGTCTATGAATATAATTTCATTCATATACTAAGACGCACGGCCTACGACACCCACATAAGTCCATTTCACTAATACGATTATAGTCATAATAGATTGGGAGTGCTGTAATACGATTGTTGTAGGACGCATTGGCATACGACAACCACATACTAGGATGCATCGGCCTACGACAACCACCTAAGTCCATTTGACTAACACGATTGTAGTCATAACAGATTGGGAGTAATGTAATACGATTGTAGTAGGATGCATCAGCCTACGACAACCACATAAGTCCATTTGACTAATACGATTGTAGTAATAGGACCTTCCGTTTATATACCGTGGTTGTTATTTAGTAATTGACCTTGAATGAATATGATTTCATTCATATACTCGGACGCATCGGCCTACAACAACTGCATAAGTCCATTTGACTAATACGATTGTAGTAATAGGACTTTCCATTTATATATCGTCGATGTTATTTAGTAATTGACCGTCTATGAATATTATTCCATACATATAATAAGACGCATCGGCCTACGACAACCACATAAGTCCATTTGACTAATACGATTGTAGTCATAACAGATTGGGAGTAATGTAATACGATTGTAGTCATAGGACCTTTCGTTTTTATATCGTATTGGAAGTAATGTCATACTTTCAAACTAGGACGCATCAGCCTACGACAATCACATAAGTCCATTTGACTAATACGATTGTAGTCATAATAGATTGAATGAATATGATTTCATTCATATACTATGACGCATCGGCCTACGACAACCACATAAGACCATTTGACTAATACGATTGTAGTCTTACCAGATTCGGAATAATGTAATACGATTGTAGTAGGACGCATCGGCCTACGACAACCAAATAAGTCCATTTGACTAATACGATTGTAGTAATAGGACCTTTCGTTTATATATCGTGGTTGTTATTTAGTAATTGACCTTGAATGAATATGATTTCATTCATATACTCGGACGCATCGGCCTACAACAACTGCATAAGTCCATTTGACTAATACGATTGTAGTAATAGGACTTTCCATTTATATATCGTCGATGTTATTTAGTAATTGACCGTCTATGAATATTATTCCATACATATAATAAGACGCATCGGCCTACGACAACCACATAAGTCCATTTGACTAATACGATTGTAGTCATAACAGATTGGGAGTAATGTAATACGATTGTAGTCATAGGACCTTTCGTTTTTATATCGTATTGGAAGTAATGTCATACTTTCAAACTAGGACGCATCAGCCTACGACAATCACATAAGTCCATTTGACTAATACGATTGTAGTCATAATAGATTGAATGAATATGATTTCATTCATATACTATGACGCATCGGCCTACGACAACCACATAAGACCATTTGACTAATACGATTGTAGTCTTACCAGATTCGGAATAATGTAATACGATTGTAGTAGGACGCATCGGCCTACGACAAACACATAAGTCCATTTGACTAATATGATTGTAGTAAGAGGACCTTTCGTTTATATATCTTGGTTGTTATTTAATAATTGACCGTCTATGAATATTATTTCATAATTATACTAAGACGCAACGGCCTATGACAACCACATAAGTGCGTTTGACTAATACGATTGTAGTCATAACAGATTGGGAGTAATGTAATACGATTGTAGTAGGACGCATCGTCCTACGACAACCACATATAAGGACGCATCGGCCTAGGACAACCGCATATGTCCATTTGACTAATACGATTGTTTTCATAATAGATTGGGAGTAATGTAATACGATTGTAGTAGGACGCATCGGCCTACGACAACCACATAAGTCCATTTGACTAATACGATTTTAGTAATAGGACCTTCCGTTTATATGTCGTGATTGTTATTTAATAATTGACCGTGAATGAATATGATTTCATTCATATACTAGGACGCATCGGCCTATGACAACCACATAAGTCCATTTAACCAATACGATTTTAGTCATAACAGATTGGGATTAATGTAATACGATGGTAGTAGGACGCATCGGCCTACAACAACCACATAAGTCCATTTGACTAATACGATTGTAGTAATAGGACCTTCAGTTTATATATCGTGGTTGTTATTTAGTAATTGACCTTTGAATGAATATGATTTCATTCATATACTCGGACGCATCGGCCTACGACAATTACATAAGTCCATTTGACTAATACGATTGTAGTCATAACAGATTGAATGAATATGATTTCATTCATATACTAGGACGCATCGGCCTACGACAACCACATAAGTCCAGTTGACTAATATGATTGTATTCATAACATATTGGGAATAATGTAATACGATTTTAGTAGGACGCATCGGCCTACGACAACAACATAAGTCCTTTTGACTAATGCGATTGTAGTAATAGGACCTTTCATTTATATATCGTGGCTGTTATTTAGTAATTGACCGTCTATGAATATTATTTTTTTCATATACTAAGACGCATCGGCCTACGCCACCCACATAAGTCCATTTCACTAATATGATTGTAGTCATAATAGATTGGGAGTAATGTAATACGATTGTAGTAGGACGCATCGGCCTACGACAACCACATACTAGGACGCATCGGCCTACGACAACCACATAAGTCCATTTGACTAATATGATTGTAGTCATTACAAATTGGGAGTAATGTAATACGGTTGTAGTATGACGTATCAGCCTACGACAGCCTCATAAGTGCATTTCACTAATACGATTGTAGTAAGAGGACTTTCCGTTTATATATCGTGGTTGTTATTTAGTAATTGACCTTGAATGAATATGATTTCATTCATATACTCGGACGCATCGGCCTACGACAACCACATAAGTCCATTTGACTAATACTATTATAGTCATAACAGATTGGGAGTAATGTAATACGATTGTAGTAGGACGCATCGTCCTACGACAACCACATCAGTCTATTTGACTAATACGATTGTAGTAATAGGACCTTCCGTTTATATATCGTGGTTGTTATTTAGTAATTGACCGTCTATGAATATTATTTCATTCATATAGTAAGACGCATCGGCCTACGCCAACCACATAAGTCCATTTGACTAATACAATTGTAGTCATAACTGATTGGGAGTAATGTAATACGATTGTAGTAGGACGCATCTGCCTACGACAACCACAAAAGTCCATTTGACTAATACATTGTAGTCATAACAGATTGGGAGTATTGTAATACGATTGTAGTAGGACGCATCGGCCTACGACAACCACATAAGTCCATTTGACTAATACGATTGTATAAATAGGACCTTCCGTTTATATATCGTGGTTTTTATTTAGTAATTGACCATCTATGGATATTATTTCTTTTATATTCTAGGACGCATCGGCCTACGACAACCACATAAGTCCATTGGACTAATACGATTATAGTAATAGGACCTTTTGTTTATATATCGTGGTTGTTATTTAGTAATTGACTGTCTATGGATATTATTTCATTAATATACTAGGACGCATCGGTCTACGACTACCACATAAGTCCATTTGACTAATACGATCGTAACAGATTGGGAGTAATGTAATACGATTGTAGTCATAGGACCTTCCGTTTATATATCTTATTGGGAGTAATGTCATATGTTCATAATCGGCCAATGACATCACATAAGTCCATTTGACTAATACGATTGTAGTCATAATAGATTGAATGAATATGATTTCATTCATATACTATGACGCATCGGCCTACGACAACCACATAAGACCATTTGACTAATACGATTGTAGTCTTACCAGATTCGGAATAATGTAATACGATTGTAGTAGGACGCATCGGCCTACGACAAACACATAAGTCCATTTGACTAATATGATTGTAGTAAGAGGACCTTTCGTTTATATATCTTGGTTGTTATTTAATAATTGACCGTCTATGAATATTATTTCATAATTATACTAAGACGCAACGGCCTATGACAACCACATAAGTGCGTTTGACTAATACGATTGTAGTCATAACAGATTGGGAGTAATGTAATACGATTGTAGTAGGACGCATCGTCCTACGACAACCACATATAAGGACGCATCGGCCTAGGACAACCGCATATGTCCATTTGACTAATACGATTGTTTTCATAATAGATTGGGAGTAATGTAATACGATTGTAGTAGGACGCATCGGCCTACGACAACCACATAAGTCCATTTGACTAATACGATTTTAGTAATAGGACCTTCCGTTTATATGTCGTGATTGTTATTTAATAATTGACCGTGAATGAATATGATTTCATTCATATACTAGGACGCATCGGCCTATGACAACCACATAAGTCCATTTAACCAATACGATTTTAGTCATAACAGATTGGGATTAATGTAATACGATGGTAGTAGGACGCATCGGCCTACAACAACCACATAAGTCCATTTGACTAATACGATTGTAGTAATAGGACCTTCAGTTTATATATCGTGGTTGTTATTTAGTAATTGACCTTTGAATGAATATGATTTCATTCATATACTCGGACGCATCGGCCTACGACAATTACATAAGTCCATTTGACTAATACGATTGTAGTCATAACAGATTGAATGAATATGATTTCATTCATATACTAGGACGCATCGGCCTACGACAACCACATAAGTCCAGTTGACTAATATGATTGTATTCATAACATATTGGGAATAATGTAATACGATTTTAGTAGGACGCATCGGCCTACGACAACAACATAAGTCCTTTTGACTAATGCGATTGTAGTAATAGGACCTTTCATTTATATATCGTGGCTGTTATTTAGTAATTGACCGTCTATGAATATTATTTTTTTCATATACTAAGACGCATCGGCCTACGCCACCCACATAAGTCCATTTCACTAATATGATTGTAGTCATAATAGATTGGGAGTAATGTAATACGATTGTAGTAGGACGCATCGGCCTACGACAACCACATACTAGGACGCATCGGCCTACGACAACCACATAAGTCCATTTGACTAATATGATTGTAGTCATTACAAATTGGGAGTAATGTAATACGGTTGTAGTATGACGTATCAGCCTACGACAGCCTCATAAGTGCATTTCACTAATACGATTGTAGTAAGAGGACTTTCCGTTTATATATCGTGGTTGTTATTTAGTAATTGACCTTGAATGAATATGATTTCATTCATATACTCGGACGCATCGGCCTACGACAACCACATAAGTCCATTTGACTAATACTATTATAGTCATAACAGATTGGGAGTAATGTAATACGATTGTAGTAGGACGCATCGTCCTACGACAACCACATCAGTCTATTTGACTAATACGATTGTAGTAATAGGACCTTCCGTTTATATATCGTGGTTGTTATTTAGTAATTGACCGTCTATGAATATTATTTCATTCATATAGTAAGACGCATCGGCCTACGCCAACCACATAAGTCCATTTGACTAATACAATTGTAGTCATAACTGATTGGGAGTAATGTAATACGATTGTAGTAGGACGCATCTGCCTACGACAACCACAAAAGTCCATTTGACTAATACATTGTAGTCATAACAGATTGGGAGTATTGTAATACGATTGTAGTAGGACGCATCGGCCTACGACAACCACATAAGTCCATTTGACTAATACGATTGTATAAATAGGACCTTCCGTTTATATATCGTGGTTTTTATTTAGTAATTGACCATCTATGGATATTATTTCTTTTATATTCTAGGACGCATCGGCCTACGACAACCACATAAGTCCATTGGACTAATACGATTATAGTAATAGGACCTTTTGTTTATATATCGTGGTTGTTATTTAGTAATTGACTGTCTATGGATATTATTTCATTAATATACTAGGACGCATCGGTCTACGACTACCACATAAGTCCATTTGACTAATACGATCGTAACAGATTGGGAGTAATGTAATACGATTGTAGTCATAGGACCTTCCGTTTATATATCTTATTGGGAGTAATGTCATATGTTCATAATCGGCCAATGACATCACATAAGTCCATTTGACTAATACGATTGTAGTCAAAATAGATTGAATGAATATGATTTCATTCATGTACTAGGACGCATCGGCCTACGACAACCACATAAGTCCAGTTGACTAATACGATTGTAGTCATAACACATTGGGAATAATGTAATACGATTGTAGTAGGACGCATCGGCCTACGACAACCACATAAGTCCATTTGACTAATACGATTGTAGTAATAGGACCTTTCGTTTATATATCGTGGTTGTTATTTAGTAATTGACCGTCTATGAATATTATTTCATTCATATACTAAGACGCATCGGCCTACGACACCCACATAAGTCCATTTGACTAACACGATTGTAGTCATAACAGATTGGGAGTAATGTAATACGATTTTAGTAGGACGCATCAGCCTACGACAACCACATAAGTCCATTTGACTAATACGATTGTAGTAATAGGACCTTCCGTTTATATATCGTGGTTGTTATTTAGTAATTGACCTTTGAATGAATATGATTTCATTCATATACTCGGACGCATCGGCCTACGACAACCACATAAGTCGATTTGACTAATACTATTGAAGTCATAACAGATTGAATGAATATGATTTCATTCATATACTAGGACGCATCGGCATACGATAACCACATAAGTCCATTTGACTAATACGATTGTAGTAATAGGACCTTCAGTTTATATATCATGGTTGTTATTAAGTAGTTGACCTTTGAATGAATATGATTTCAATCATATACTCGGACGCATTGGCCTACGACAACCACATAAGTCGATTTGACTAATACTATTGTAGTCATAACAGATTGAATGAATATGATTTCATTCATATACTAGGACGCATCGGCCTACGACAACCACATAAGTCCAGTTAACTAATACGATTGTAGTCATAACAGATTGGGAATAATGTAATACGATTGTAGTAGGACGCATCGGCCTACGACAACCACATAAGTCCTTTTGACTAATACGATTGTAGTAATAGGACCTTTCATTTATATATCGTGGTTGTTATTTAGTAATTGACCGTCTATGAATATTATTTTTTTCATATACTAAGACGCATCGGCCTACGACACCCACATAAGTCCATTTCACTAATACGATTGTAGTCATAATAGATTGGGAGTAATGTAATACGATTGTAGTAGGACGCATCGGCCTACGACAACCACATACTAGGACGCATCGGCCTACGACAACCACATAAGTCCATTTGACTAATATGATTGTAGTCATAACAGATTGGGAGTAATGTAATACGGTTGTAGTAGGACGTATCAGCCTACGACAACCACATAAGTCCATTTCACTAATACGATTGTAGTAAGAGGACTTTCCGTTTATATATCGTGGTTGTTATTTAGTAATTGACCTTGAATGAATATGATTTCATTCATATACTCGGACGCATCGGCCTACGACAACCACATAAGTCCATTTGACTAATACTATTGTAGTCATAACAGATTGGGAGTAATGTAATACGATTGTAGTAGGTTGCATCGTCCTACGACAACCACTTCAGTCTATTTGACTAATATGATTGTAGTAATAGGACCTTCCGTTTATATATCGTGGTTGTTATTTAGTAATTGACCGTCTATGAATATTATTTCATTCATATAGTAAGACGCATCGGCCTACGACAACCACATAAGTCCATTTGACTAATACTATTGTAGTCATAACAGATTGGGAGTAATGTAATACGATTGTAGTAGGATGCATCGTCCTGCGACAACCACTTCAGTCTATTTGACTAATATGATTGTAGTAATAGGACCTTCCGTTTATATATCGTGGTTGTTATTTAGTAATTGACCGTCTATGAATATTATTTCATTCATATAGTATGACGCATCGGCCTACGACAACCACATAAGTCCATTTGACTAATACAATTGTAGTCATAACTGATTGGGAGTAATGTAATACGATTGTAGTAGGACAAATCTGCCTATGACAACCACATAAGTCCATTTGACTAATACATTGTAGTCATAACAGATTGGGAGTATTGTAATACGATTGTAGTAGGACGCTTCGGTCTACGACAACCACATACTAGAACGCATCGGCCTACGACAACCATATAAGTCCATTTGACCAATACGATTGTAGTCATAACAGATTGGGAGTAATGTAATACGATTGTAGTAGGACGCATCAGCCTACGACATCCACATAAGTCCATTTGACTAATACGATTGTAGTAATAGGACCTTCCGTTTA
Source organism: Nicotiana noctiflora (assembly GCA_032618575.1). Classification (NCBI taxonomy): domain Eukaryota; kingdom Viridiplantae; phylum Streptophyta; class Magnoliopsida; order Solanales; family Solanaceae; genus Nicotiana; species Nicotiana noctiflora. Next base: position 95,342 of record JASVEL010012288.1, on the reverse strand, counting down.
TATATCGTGGTTGTTATTTAGTAATTGACCTTTGAATGAATATGATTTCATTCATATACTCGGACGCATCGGCCTACGACAACCACATAAGTCGATTTGACTAATACTATTGAAGTCATAACAGACTGAATGATTATGATTTCATTCATATACTAGGACGCATCGGCCTACGACAACCACATAAGTCCATTTGACTAACACGATTGTAGTAATAGGACCTTCAGTTTATATATCGTGGTTGTTATTTAGTAATTGACCTTTGAATGAATATGATTTCATTCATATACTCGGACGCATCGGCCTACGACAATTACATAAGTCGATTTGACTAATACTATTTTAGTCATAACAGATAGAATGAATATGATTTCATTCATATACTAGGACGCATCGGCCTACGATAACCACATAAGTCCATTTGACTAATACGGTTGTAGTAATAGGACCTTCAGTTTATATATCGTGGTTGTTATTAAGTAATTGACCTTTGAATGAATATGATTTCATTCATATACTCGGACGCATCGGCCTACGACAACCACATAAGTCGATTTGACTAATACTATTGTAGTCATAACAGATTGAATGAATATGATTTCATTCATATACTAGGACGCATCGACCTACGACAACCACATAAGTCCAGTTGACTAATACGATTGTAGTCATAACAGATTGAGAATAATGTAATACGATTGTAGTAGGACTCATCGGCCTACGACAACAACATAAGTCCTTTTGACTAATACGATTGTAGTAATAGGAATTGACCGTCTATGAATATTATTTTTTTCATATACTAAGACGCATCGGCCTACGACACCCACATAAGTCCATTTCACTAATACGATTGTAGTCATAATAGATTGGGAGTATTGTAATACGATTGTAGTAGGATGCATCGGCCTACGACAACCACATACTAGGACGCTTCGGCCTACGACAACCACATAAGTCCATTTGACTAATATGATTGTAGTCATAACAGATTGGGAGTAATGTAATACTGTTGTAGTAGGACGTATCAGCCTACGACAACCACATAAGTCCATTTCACTAATACGATTGTAGTTAGAGGACTTTCCGTTTATATATCGTGGTTGTTATTTAGTAATTGACCTTGAATGAATATGATTTCATTCATATACTCGGACGCATCGGCCTACGACAACCACATAAGTCCATTTGACTAATACTATTGTAGTCATAACAGATTGGGAGTAATGTAATACGATTGTAGTAGGACGCATCGTCCTACGACAACCACATCAGTCTATTTGACTAATATGATTGTAGTAATAGGACCTTCCGTTTATATATCGTGGTTGTTATTTAGTAATTGACCGTCTATGAATATTAGTTCATTCATATAGTAAGACGCTTCGGCCTACGACAACCACATAAGTCTATTTGACTAATACAATTGTAGTCATAACTGATTGGGAGTAATGTAATACGATTGTAGTAGGACGCATCTGCCTATGACAACCACATAAGTCCATTTGACTAATACATTGTAGTCATAACAGATTGGGAGTATTGTAATACGATTGTAGTAGGACGCTTCGGTCTACGACAACCACATACTAAAACGCATCGGCCTACGACAACCACATAAGTCCATTTGACCAATACGATTGTAGTCATAACAGATTGGGAGTAATGTAATGCGATTGTAGTAGGACGCATCAGCCTACGACAACCACATAAGTACATTTGACTAATACGATTGTAGTAATAGGACCTTCCGTTTATATATCGTGGTTGTTATTTAGTAATTGACCTTTGAATGAATATGATTTCATTCATATACTCGGACGCATCGGCCCACGACAACCACATAAGTCGATTTGACTAATACTATTGAAGTCATAACAGATTGAATGATTATGATTTCATTCATATACTAGGACGCATCGGCCTACGACAACCACATAAGTCCATTTGACTAATACGATTGTAGTAATAGGACCTTCAGTTTATATATCGTGGTTGTTATTTAGTAATTGACCTTTGAATGAATATGATTTCATTCATATACTCGGACGCATCGGCCTACGACAATTACATAAGTCGATTTGACTAATACTATTGTAGTCATAACAGATTGAATGAATATGATTTCATTCATATACTAGGACGCATCGGCCTACGATAACCACATAAGTCCATTTGACTAACACGATTGTAGTAATAGGACCTTCAGTTTATATATCGTGGTTGTTATTTAGTAATTGACCTTTGAATGAATATGATTTCATTCATATACTCGGACGCATCGGCCTACGACAATTACATAAGTCGATTTGACTAATACTATTTTAGTCATAACAGATAGAATGAATATGATTTCATTCATATACTAGGACGCATCGGCCTACGATAACCACATAAGTCCATTTGACTAATACGGTTGTAGTAATAGGACCTTCAGTTTATATATCGTGGTTGTTATTAAGTAATTGACCTTTGAATGAATATGATTTCATTCATATACTCGGACGCATCGGCCTACGACAACCACATAAGTCGATTTGACTAATACTATTGTAGTCATAACAGATTGAATGAATATGATTTCATTCATATACTAGGACGCATCGACCTACGACAACCACATAAGTCCAGTTGACTAATACGATTGTAGTCATAACAGATTGAGAATAATGTAATACGATTGTAGTAGGACTCATCGGCCTACGACAACAACATAAGTCCTTTTGACTAATACGATTGTAGTAATAGGAATTGACCGTCTATGAATATTATTTTTTTCATATACTAAGACGCATCGGCCTACGACACCCACATAAGTCCATTTCACTAATACGATTGTAGTCATAATAGATTGGGAGTATTGTAATACGATTGTAGTAGGATGCATCGGCCTACGACAACCACATACTAGGACGCTTCGGCCTACGACAACCACATAAGTCCATTTGACTAATATGATTGTAGTCATAACAGATTGGGAGTAATGTAATACTGTTGTAGTAGGACGTATCAGCCTACGACAACCACATAAGTCCATTTCACTAATACGATTGTAGTAAGAGGACTTTCCGTTTATATATCGTGGTTGTTATTTAGTAATTGACCTTGAATGAATATGATTTCATTCATATACTCGGACGCATCGGCCTACGACAACCACATAAGTCCATTTGACTAATACTATTGTAGTCATAACAGATTGGGAGTAATGTAATACGATTGTAGTAGGACGCATCGTCCTACGACAACCACATCAGTCTATTTGACTAATATGATTGTAGTAATAGGACCTTCCGTTTATATATCGTGGTTGTTATTTAGTAATTGACCGTCTATGAATATTAGTTCATTCATATAGTAAGACGCTTCGGCCTACGACAACCACATAAGTCTATTTGACTAATACAATTGTAGTCATAACTGATTAGGAGTAATGTAATACGATTGTAGTAGGACGCATCTGCCTATGACAACCACATAAGTCCATTTGACTAATACATTGTAGTCATAACAGATTGGGAGTATTGTAATACGATTGTAGTAGGACGCTTCGGTCTACGACAACCACATACTAAAACGCATCGGCCTACGACAACCACATAAGTCCATTTGACCAATACGATTGTAGTCATAACAGATTGGGAGTAATGTAATGCGATTGTAGTAGGACGCATCAGCCTACGATAACCACATAAGTCCATTTGACTAATACGATTGTAGTAATAGGACCTTCAGTTTATATATCATGGTTGTTATTAAGTAGTTGACCTTTGAATGAATATGATTTCAATCATATACTCGGACGCATTGGCCTACGACAACCACATAAGTCGATTTGACTAATACTATTGTAGTCATAACAGATTGAATGAATATGATTTCATTCATATACTAGGACGCATCGGCCTACGACAACCACATAAGTCCAGTTGACTAATACGATTGTAGTCATAACACATTGGGAATAATGTAATACGATTGTAGTAGGACGCATCGGCCTACGACAACCACATAAGTCCATTTGACTAATACGATTGTAGTAATAGGACCTTTCGTTTATATATCGTGGTTGTTATTTAGTAATTGACCGTCTATGAATATTATTTCATTCATATACTAAGACGCATCGGCCTACGACACCCACATAAGTCCATTTGACTAACACGATTGTAGTCATAACAGATTGGGAGTAATGTAATACGATTTTAGTAGGACGCATCAGCCTACGACAACCACATAAGTCCATTTGACTAATACGATTGTAGTAATAGGACCTTCCGTTTATATATCGTGGTTGTTATTTAGTAATTGACCTTTGAATGAATATGATTTCATTCATATACTCGGACGCATCGGCCCACGACAACCACATAAGTCGATTTGACTAATACTATTGAAGTCATAACAGATTGAATGATTATGATTTCATTCATATACTAGGACGCATCGGCCTACGACAACCACATAAGTCCATTTGACTAATACGATTGTAGTAATAGGACCTTCAGTTTATATATCGTGGTTGTTATTTAGTAATTGACCTTTGAATGAATATGATTTCATTCATATACTCGGACGCATCGGCCTACGACAATTACATAAGTCGATTTGACTAATACTATTGTAGTCATAACAGATTGAATGAATATGATTTCATTCATATACTAGGATGCATCGGCCTACGACAACCACATAAGTCCAGTTGACTAATACGATTGTAGTCATAACAGATTGGGAATAATGTAATACGATTGTAGTAGGACGCATCGGCCTACGACAACAACATAAGTCCTTTTGACTAATACGATTGTAGTAATAGGACCTTTCATTTATATATCGTGGTTGTTATTTAGTAATTGACCGTCTATGAATATTATTTTTTTCATATACTAAGACGCATCGGCCTACGACACCCACATAAGTCCATTTCACTAATACGATTGTAGTCCTAATAGATTGGGAGTAATGTAATACGATTGTAGTAGGACGCATCGGCCTACGACAACCACATACTAGGACGCATCGGCCTACGACAACCACATAAGTCCATTTGACTAATATGATTGTAGTCATAATAGATTGGGAGTAATGTAATACGGTTGTAGTAGGACGTATCAGCCTACGACACCCGCATAAGTCCATTTCACTAATACGATTGTAGTAAGAGGACTTTCCGTTTATATATCGTGGTTGTTATTTAGTAATTGACCTTGAATGAATATGATTTCATTCATATACTCGGACGCATCGGCCTACGACAACCACATAAGTCCATTTGACTAATACTATTGTAGTCATAACAGATTGGGAGTAATGTAATATGATTGTAGTAGGACGCATCGTCCTACGACAACCACATCAGTCTATTTGACTAATACGATTGTAGTAATAGGACCTTCCGTTTATATATCGTGGTTGTTATTTAGTAATTGACCGTCTATGAATATTATTTCATTCATATAGTAAGACGCATCGGCCTACGACAACCACATAAGTCCATTTGACTAATACAATTGTAGTCATAACTGATTAGGATTAATGTAATACGATTGTAGTAGGACGCATCTGCCTATGACAACCACATAAGTCCATTTGACTAATACATTGTAGTCATAACAGATTGGAAGTATTGTAATACGATTGTAGTAGGACGCATCGGCCTACGACAACCACATAAGTCCATTTGACTAATACGATTGTATAAATAGGACCTTCCGTTTATATATCGTGGTTGTTATTTAGTAATTGACCATCTATGAATATTATTTCTTTTATATTCTAGGACGCATCGGCCTACGACAACCACATAAGTCCATTGGACTAATACGATTGTAGTAATAGGACCTTTTGTTTATATATCGTGGTTGTTATTTAGTAATTGACTGTCTATGGATATTATTTCATTAATATACTAGGACGCATCGGTCTACTACAACCACATAAGTCCATTTGACTAATACGATCGTAGTCATAACAGATTGGGAGTAATGTAATACGATTGTAGTCATAGGACCTTCCATTTATATATCTTATTGGGAGTAATGTCATATGTTCATACTAGGGTGCATCGGCCAATGACATCACATAAGTCCATTTGACTAATACGATTGTAGTCATAATAGATTGAATGAATATGATTTCATTCATATACTAGGACGCATCGGCCTACGACAACCACATAAGTCCAGTTGACTAATACGATTGTAGTCATAACAGATTGGGAATAATGTAATATGATTGTAGTAGGACGCATCGGCCTACGACAACCACATAAGTCCATTTGACTAATACGATTGTAGTAATAGGACCTTTCGTTTATATATCGTGGTTGTTATTTAGTAATTGACCGTCTATGAATATTATTTCATTCATATATTAAGACGCATCGGCCTACGATACCCACATAAGTCCATTTCACTAATACGATTGTAGTCATCATAGATTGGGAGTGCTGTAATACGATTGTAGTAGGACGCATTGGCATACGACAACCACATGCTAGGACGCATCGGCCTACGACAACCACCTAAGTCCATTTGACTAACACGATTGTAGTCATAACAGATTGGGAGTAATGTAATACGATTGTAGTAGGATGCATCAGTCTACGACAACCACATAAGTCCATTTGACTAATACGATTGTAGTAATAGGACCTTCCGTTTATATACCGTGGTTGTTATTTAGTAATTGACCTCGAATGAATATGATTTCATTCATATACTCGGACCCAACGGCCTACAAAAACCGCATAAGTCCATTTGACTAATACGATTGTAGTAATAGGAATTTCCATTTATATATCGTCGATGTTATTTAGTAATTGACCGTCTATGAATATTATTCCATACATATAATAAGACGCATCGGCCTACGACAACCACATAAGTCCATTTGACTAGTACGATTGTAGTCATAGGACCTTTCGTTTTTATATCGTATTGGGAGTAATGTAATACGATTGTAGTAGGAGGCATCGGCCTACGACAAACACATAAGTCCATTTGACTAATATGATTGTAGTAATAGGACCTTTCGTTTATATATCTCGGTTGTTATTTAATAATTGACCGTCTATGAATATTATTTCATTCATATACTAAGACGCAACGGCCTATGACAACCACATAAGTGCGTTTGACTAATACGATTGTAGTCATAACAGATTGAGAGTAATGTAATACGATTGTAGTAGGACGCATCGTCCTACGACAACCGCATATAAGAACGCATCGGCCTAGGACAACCGCATAAGTCCATTTCACTAATACGATTGTTTTCATAACAGATTGGGAGTAATGTAATACGATTGTAGTAGGACGCATCGGCCTACGACAACCACATAAGTCCATTTGACTAATACGATTTTAGTAATAGGACCTTCCGTTTATATGTCGTGATTGTTATTTAGTAATTGACCATGAATGAATATGATTTCATTCATATACTAGGACGCATCGGCCTATGACAACCACATAAGTCCATTTGACTAATACAATTTTAGTCATAACAGATTGGGATTAATGTAATACGATGGTAGTAGGACGCATCGGCCTACGACAACCACATCAGTCCATTTGACTAATACGATTGTAGTAATAGGACCTTCTGTTTATATATCATGGTTGTTATTTAGTAATTGACCGTCTATGAATATTATTTCATTCATATAGTAAGACGCATCGGCCTACGGCAACCACATAAGTCCATTTGACTAATACGATTGTAGTCATAACTGATTGGGAGTAATGTAATACGATTGTAGTAGGACGCATCGGCCTACGACAACCACATAAGTCCATTTGACTAATACATTGTAGTCATAACAGATTGGGAGTAATGTAATACGATTGTAGTAGGACGCATCGGACTACGACAACCACATAAGTCCATTTGACTAATACGATTGTATTAATAGGACCTTCCGTTTATATATCGTGGTTGTTATTTAGTAATTGACCATCTATGAATATTATTTCATTTATATTCTAGGACGCATCAGCCTACGACAACCACATAAGTCCACTGGACTAATACGATTGTAGTAATAGGACCTTATGTTTATATATCGTGGTTCTTATTTAGTAATTGACTGTCTATGAATATTATTTCATTTATATACTAGGACGCATCGGCCTACGACAACCACATAAGTCCAGTTGACTAATACGATTGTAGTCATAACAGATTGGGAATAATGTAATACGATTGTGGTAGGACGCATCAGCCTACGACAACCAGATAAGTCCATTTGACTAATACGATTGTAGTAATAGGACCTTTCATTTATATATCGTGGTTGTTATTTAGTAATTGACGGTCTATGAATATTATTTCATTCATATACTAAGACGCATTGGCCTACGACACCCACATAAGTCCATTTTACTAATACGATTGTAGTCATAACAGATTGGGAGTAATGTAATACGATTGTAGTAGGACGCATCGGCCCACGACAACCACATTGATAACAACTAGGTTAGAATTAAAGAGACAAAAATAAAGGATATGGGAAAGATTCAAGGAAAGGATTCCGAGAACTTTCAAGAACGCAAGTTCTATAGCCTTGACAAGATCAAAGTAACAACGTCTTGATTTATGAAAGAAATCAAACGCCTTTACTTAAAAAGCAAATCAAAACAATAGATTCGGATCTTGACCACTTTACGAGTAACTTGAGACAACAATTAATACTAGAATTAATCGCCTTCTAAGAATACCACAAAGGAATCAAAGATATCACAAAAGAGAAGTAATCTTACTACCTTGAACTATGAACTAGTAAAGGTTGAAAGATAAATCTCAAAGCACAAGAACAAAGGTTCAAAAGAACTCTCAAAGTATGATATACTCAATCAATAATAATGTGTCTTATGAAGGAGAAGAACACCCTATTTATAGGAGTACAAATGCATAAAAATAACATTAAAAACTAGGTGTGGTGGTTGTAGTGGAAAACACAATTATTACAATGAGGTAGGTGGTTGCTAAAGTGTAAGAAAAGTCTTTGGTAGGTGAGGGGCGGCCAAGACCCTTTGGGGCAGATTTGGGCCTTTAAATAACTAGTTTTGGGCCATTTGTTTGGACTCCAATTGGGCTGCTCTTGTAACACCTCTTTCTGGAACTCATTTAAGCTCATTTTGAGCCCATTTGGTGACTCCATGGGCAGATTTGGGTAACCAAATCTTCCTCCTCTTGGACTTCAATTTGAGCAACCAAATAGTTGTAAAACTTCGACAACTCTTCTCCTTTGGGCATGAGCTTTTCCTCCATAGTTAGAAGCTTCTTTATTTGCCATTGAAGTCCAGCAACCTTAGTTTGCAATTCCTTAGCTTGAGATCTTGTAAATGGCCTTCTTGGAGCTTCCAAAACTCTATCCTTATCAGTGATGCTATCACACATACTAGGACGCATCGGCCTACGACAACCACATAAGTCCATTTGACCAATACGATTGTAGTCATAACAGATTGGGAGTAATGTAATACGATTGTAGTAGGACGTATCAGCCTACGACAACCACATAAGTCCATTTGACTAATACGATTGTAGTAATAGGACCTTCCGTTTATATATTGTGGTTGTTATTTAGTAATTGACCTTTGAATGAAAATGATTTCATTCATATACTCGGACGCATCGGCCTACGACAACCACATAAGTCGATTTGACTAATACTCATAACAGATTGAATGAATATGATTTCATTCATATACTTGGACGCATCGGCCAACAACATAAGTCCATTTGACTAATACGATTGTAGTCATAACAGATTGAATGAATATGATTTCATTCATATACTAGGACGCATCGGCCTACGACAACCACATAAGTCCATTTAACTAATACGATTGTAGTCATAGGACCTTCCGTTTATATATCGTGATTGTTATTTAGTAATTGACCATCTATGAATATTATTTCATTCATATACTAGGACGCATCGGCCTACGACAACCACATAAGTCCATTTGACTAATACGATTGTAGTCATAACAGATTGGAAGTAATGTAATACGATTGTAGTCATATGACCTTTCGTTTATATATCTTATTGGGAGTAATGTCATATATTGATACTAGGACGCATTGGCCTACGACAATCACATAAGTCCATTTGACTAATACGATTGTAGTCATAACAGATTGAATGAATATGATTTCATTTATATACTAGGACGCATCGGCCTACGACAACCACATAAGTCCAGTTGACTAATACGATTGTAGTCATAACAGATTGGGAGTAATGTAATACGATTGTAGTAGGACGCATCAGCCTACGACAACCACATAAGTCCATTTGACTAATACGATTGTAGTAATAGGACCTTCCGTTTATATATTGTGGTTGTTATTTAGTAATTGACCTTTGAATGAAAATGATTTCATTCATATACTCGGACGCATCGGCCTACGACAACCACATAAGTCGATTTGACTAATACTCATAACAGATTGAATGAATATGATTTCATTCATATACTTGGACGCATCGGCCAACAACATAAGTCCATTTGACTAATACGATTGTAGTCATAACAGATTGAATGAATATGATTTCATTCATATACTAGGACGCATCGGCCTACGACAACCACATAAGTCCATTTAACTAATACGATTGTAGTCATAGGACCTTCCGTTTATATATCGTGATTGTTATTTAGTAATTGACCATCTATGAATATTATTTCATTCATATACTAGGACGCATCGGCCTACGACAACCACATAAGTCCATTTGACTAATACGATTGTAGTCATAACAGATTGGAAGTAATGTAATACGATTGTAGTCATATGACCTTTCGTTTATATATCTTATTGGGAGTAATGTCATATATTGATACTAGGACGCATTGGCCTACGACAATCACATAAGTCCATTTGACTAATACGATTGTAGTCATAACAGATTGAATGAATATGATTTCATTTATATACTAGGACGCATCGGCCTACGACAACCACATAAGTCCATTTGACTAATACGATTGTAGTAATAGGACCTTCCGTTTATATATCGAGGTTGTTATTTAGTAATTGACCTTTGAATGAAAAAGATTTCATTCATATACTCGGACGCATCGGCCTACGACAACCACATACGTCAATTTGACTAATACTATTGTAGTCATAACAGATTGAAATCATATTCATTCATAACAGATTGAATGAATATGATTTCATTCAAATACTTGGACGCATCGGCCAACCACATAAGTCCATTTGACTAATACGATTGTAGTCATAACAGATCGAATGAATATGATTTCATTCATATACTAGGACGCATCGGCCTACGACAACCACATAAGTCCATTTCACTAATACGATTGTAGTAAGAGGACTTTCCGTTTATATATCGTGGTTGTTATTTAGTAATTGACCTTGAATGAATATGATTTCATTCATATACTCGGACGCATCGGCCTACAACAACCACATAAGTCCATTTGACTAATACGATTGTAGTCATAACAGATTGGAAGTAATGTAATACAATTGTAGTCATATGACCTTTTGTTTATATATCTTATTGGGCGTAATGTCATATATTGATACTAGGACGCATCGGCCTACGACAATCACATAAGTCCATTTGACTAATACGATTGTAGTCAAAACAGATTGAATGAATATGATTTCATTTATATACTATGACGCATCGGCCTACGACAACCACATAAGGCCAGTTGACAAATACGATTGTAGTCATAACAGATTGGGAATAATGTAATACGATTGTAGTAGGACGCATCGGCCTACGACTATCACATAAGTCCATTTGACTAATACGATTGTAGTAATAGGACCTTTCGTTTATATATCATGGTTGTTATTTAGTAATTGACCGTCTATGAATATTATTTCATTCATATACTAAGACGCATCGGCCTACGACACCCACATAAGTCCATTTCACTAATACGATTGTAGTCATAATAGATTGGGAGTGCTGTAATACGATTGTAGTAGGACGCATTGGCATACGACAACCACATACTAGGACGCATCGGCCTACGACAACCACCTAAGTCCTTTTGACTAACACGATTGTAGTCATAACAGATTGGGAGTAATGTAATACGATTGTAGTAGGATGCATCAGCCTACGACAACCACATAAGTCCATTTGACTAATACGATTGTAGTAATAGGACCTTCCGTTTGTATACCGTGGTTGTTATTTAGTAATTGACCTTGAATGAATATGATTTCATTCATATACTCGGACGCAACGGCCTACAACAACCGCATAAGTCCATTTGACTAATACGATTGTAGTAATAGGACTTTCCATTTATATATCGTCGATGTTATTTAGTAATTGACCGTCTATGAATATTATTCCATACATATAATAAGACGCATCGGCCTACGGCAACCACATAAGTCCATTTGACTAATACGATTGTAGTCATAACAGATTGGGAGTAATGTAATACGATTGTAGTCATAGGACCTTTCGTTTTTATATCGTATTGGGAGTATTGTCATACTTTCAAACTAGGACGCATCAGCCTACGACAATCACATAAGTCCATTTGACTAATACGATTGTAGTCATAATAGATTGAATGAATATGATTTCATTCATATACTATGACGCATCGGCCTACGACAACCACATAAGTCCATTTGACTAATACGATTGTAGTAATATGACCTTTCGTTTATATATCTTGGTTGTTATTTAATAATTGACCGTCTATGAATATTATTTCATTCATATACTAAAACGCAAGGGCCTATGACAACCACATAAGTGCGTTTGACTAATACGATTATAGTCATAACAGATTGGGAGTAATGTAATACGATTGTAGTAGGACGCATCGTCCTACGACAACCACATACAAGGACGCATCGGCCTAGGACAACCGCATAAGTCCATTTGACTAATACGATTGTTTCCATAACAGATTGGGAGTAATGTAATACGATTGTAGTAAGACGCATCGGCCTACGACAACCACATAAGTCCATTTGACTAATACGATTTTAGTAATAGGACCTTCCGTTTATATGTCGTGATTGTTATTTAGTAATTGACCGTGAATGAATATGATTTCATTCATATACTAGGACGCATCGGCCTATAACAACCACATAAGTCCATTTGACTAATACGATATTAGTCATAACAGATTGGGATTAATGTAATACGATAGTAGTAGGACGCATCGGCCTACGACAACCACATCAGTCCATTTGACTAATACGATTGTAGTAATAGGACCTTCTGTTTATATATCATGGTTGTTGTTTAGTAATTGACCGTCTATGAATATTATTTCATTCATATAGTAAGACGCATCGACCTACGACAACCACATAAGTCCATTTGACTAATACGATTGTAGTCATAACTGATTGGGAGTAATGTAATACGATTGTAGTAGGACGCATCGGCCAACGACAACCACATAAGTCCATTTGACTAATACATTGTAGTCATAACAGATTGGGAGTAATGTAATACGATTGTAGTAGGACGCATCGGACTACGACAACCACATAAGTCCATTTGACTAATACGATTGTATTAATAGGACCTTCCGTTTATATATCGTGGTTGTTATTTAGTAATTGACCATCTATGAATATTATTTCATTTATATTCTAGGACGCATCGGCCTACGACAACCACATAAGTCCATTTAACTAATACGATTGTAGTAATAGGACCTTTCGTTTATATATCGTGGTTGTTATTTAGTAATTGACCGTCTATGAATATTATTTCATTCATATACTAAGACGCATTGGCCTACGACACCCACATAAGTCCATTTTACTAATACGATTGTAGTCATAACAGATTGGAAGTAATGTAATACGATTGTAGTCATATGACCTTTCGTTATATATATCTTATTGGGAGTAATGTCATATATTGATACTAGGACGCAACGGCCTACGACAATCACATAAGTCCATTTGACTAATACGATTGTACTCATAACATATTGAATGAATATGATTTCATTTATATACTAGGACGCATCGGCCTACGACAACCACATAAGTCCAGTTGACTAATACGATTGTAGTCATAACAGATTGGGAATAATGTAATACGATTGTGGTAGGACGCATCAGCCTACGACAACCAGATAAGTCCATTTGACTAATACGATTGTAGTAATAAGACCTTTCATTTATATATCGTGGTTGTTATTTAGTAATTGACGGTCTATGAATATTATTTCATGCATATACTAAGACGCATTGGCCTACGACACCCACATAAGTCCATTTTACTAATACGATTGTAGTCATAACAGATTGGGAGTAATGTAATACGATTGTAGTAGGACGCATCGGTCCACGACAACCACATACTAGGACGCATCGGCCTACGACAACCACATAAGTCCATTTGACCAATACGATTGTAGTCATAACAGATTGGGAGTAATGTAATACGATTGTAGTAGGACGTATCAGCCTACGACAACCACATAAGTCCATTTGACTAATACGATTGTAGTAATAGGACCTTCCGTTTATATATTGTGGTTGTTATTTAGTAATTGACCTTTGAATGAAAATGATTTCATTCATATACTCGGACGCATCGGCCTACGACAACCACATAAGTCGATTTGACTAATACTCATAACAGATTGAATGAATATGATTTCATTCATATACTTGGACGCATCGGCCAATCACATAAGTCCATTTGACTAATACGATTGTAGTAATAGGACCTTCAGTTTATATATCGTGGTTGTGATTTAGTAATTGACCTTTGAATGAATATGATTTCATTCATATACTCGGACGCATCGGCCTACGACAATTACATAAGTCGATTTGACTAATACTATTGTAGTCATAACAGATTGAATGAATATGATTTCATTCATATACTAGGACGCATCGGCCTACGATAACCACATAAGTCCATTTGACTAATACGATTGTAGTAATAGGACCTTCAGTTTATATATCGTGGTTGTTATTAAGTAATTGACCGTCTATGAATATTATTTTTTACATATACTAAGACGAATCGGCCTACGACACCCACATAAGGCCATTTCACTAATATGATTGTAGTCATAATAGATTGGGAGTAATGTAATACGATTGTTGTAGGACGCATCGGCCTATGACAACCACATAATAGGACGCATCGGCCTACGACAACCACATAAGTCTATTTGACTAATATGATTGTAGTCATAACAGATTGGGAGTAATGTAATACGGTTGTAGTAGGACGTATCAGCCTACGACAACCACATAAGTCCATTTCACTAATACGATTGTAGTAAGAGGACTTTCCGTTTATATATCGTGGTTGTTATTTAGTAATTGACCTTGAATGAATATGATTTCATTCATATACTCGGACGCATCGGCCTACGACAACCACATAAGTCCATTTGACTAATACTATTGTAGTCATAACAGATTGGGAGTAATGTAATACGATTGTAGTAGGACGCATCGTCCTACGACAATCACATCAGTCTATTTGACTAATACGATTGTAGTAATAGGACCTTCCGTTTATATATCGTGGTTGTTATTTAGTAATTGACCGTCTATGAATATTATTTCATTCATATAGTAAGACGCGCATCGGCCTACGACAACCACATAAGTCCATTTGACTAATACAATTGTAGTCATAACTGATTGGGAGTAATGTAATACGATTGTAGTAGGACGCATCTGCCTATGACAACCGCATAAGTCCATTTGACTAATACATTGTAGTCATAACAGATTGGGAGTATTGTAATACGATTGTAGTAGGACGCATCGGCCTACGACAACCACATAAGTCCATTTGACTAATACGATTGCATAAATAGGACCTTCCGTTTATATATCGTGGTTGTTATTTAGTAATTGACCATCTATGAATATTATTTCTTTTATATTCTCGGACGCATCGGCCTACGACAACCACATAAGTCCATTAGACTAATACGATTGTAGTAATAGGACCTTTTGTTTATATATCGTGGTTGTTATTTACTAATTGATTGTCTATGGATATTATATCATTAATATACTAGGACGCATCGGTCTACGACAACCACATAAGTGCATTTGACTAATGCGATCGTAGTCATAACAGATTGGGAGTACTGTAATACGATTGTAGTCATAGGACCTTCCGTTTATATATCTTATTGGGAGTAATGTCATATGTTCATACTAGGGTGCATCGGCCAATGACATCACATAAGTCCATTTGACTAATACGATTGTAGTCATAATAGATTGAATGAATATGATTTCATTCATATACTAGGACGCATCGGCCTAGGACAACCACATAAGTCCAGTTGACTAATACGATTGTAATCATAACAGATTGGGAATAATGTAATATGATTGTAGTAGGACGCATCGGCCTACGACAACCACATAAGTCCATTTGACTAATACGATTGTAGTAATAGGACCTTACGTTTATATATCGTGGTTGTTATTTAGTAATTGACCGTCTATGAATATTATTTCATTCATATACTAAGACGCATCGGCCTACGATACCCACATAAGTCCATTTCACTAATACGATTGTAGTCATAATAGATTGGGAGTGCTGTAATACGATTGTAGTAGGACGCATTGGCATACGACAACCACATACTAGGACGCATCGGCCTACGACAAGCACCTAAGTCCATTTGACTAACACGATTGTAGTCATAACAGATTGGGAGTAATGTAATACGATTGTAGTAGGATGCATCAGCCTACGACGACCACATAAGTCCATTTGACTAATACGATTGTAGTAATAGGACCTTCCGTTTATATACCGTGGTTGTTATTTAGTAATTGACCTTGAATGAATATGATTTCATTCATATACTCGGACGCAACGGCCTACAACAACCGCATAAGTCCATTTGACTAATACGATTGTAGTAATAGGACTTTCCATTTATATATCGTCGATGTTATTTAGTAATTGACCGTCTATAAATATTATTCCATACATATAATAAGACACATCGGCCTACGACTACCACATAAGTTCATTTGACTAGTACGATTGTAGTCATAACAGATTGGGAGTAATGTAATACGATTGTAGTCATAGGACCTTTCGTTTTTATATCGTATTGGGAGTAATGTCATACTTTCAAACTAGGACGCATCAGCCTACGACAACCACATAAGTTCATTTGACTAATACGATTGTAGTCTTACCAGATTCGGAGTAATGTAATACGATTGTAGAAGGACGCATCGGCCTACGACAAACACATAAGTCCATTTGACTAATTTGATTGTAGTAATAGGACCTTTCGTTTATATATCTTGGTTGTTATTTAATAATTGACCGTCTATGAATATTATTTCATTCATATACTAAGACGCAACGGCCTATGACAACCACATAAGTGCGTTTGACTAATACGATTGTAGTCATAACAGATTGGGAGTAATGTAATACGATTGTAGTAGGACGCATCGTCCTACGACAACCACATATAAGAACGCATCGGCCTAGGACTACCGCATAAGTCCATTTCACTAATACGATTGTTTTCATAACAGATTGGGAGTAATGTAATACGATTGTAGTAGGACGCATCAGCCTACGACAACCACATAAGTCCATTTGACTAATACGATTGTAGTAACAGGACCTTTCGTTTATATATCGTGGTTGTTATTTAGTACTTGACCGTCTATGAATATTATTTCATTCATATACTAAGATGCATTGGCCTACGACACCCACATAAGTCCATTTTACTAATACGATTGTAGTCATAACAGATTGGGAGTAATGTAATACGATTGTAGTAGGACGCATCGGTCTACGACAACCACATACTAGGACGCATCAGCCTACGACAACCACATAAGTCCATTTGACCAATACGATTGTAGTCATAACAGATTGGGAGTAATGTAATACGATTGTAGTAGGACGCATCAGCCTACGACAACCACATAAGTCCATTTGACTAATACGATTGTAGTAATAGGACCTTCCGTTTATATATCGTGGTTGTTATTTAGTAATTGACCTTTGAATGAAAATGATTTCATTCATATACTCGGACGCATCGGCCTACGACAACCACATAAATCGATTTGACTAATACTATTGTAGTCATAACAGATTGAAATCATATTCATTCATAACTGATTGAATGAATATGATTTCATTCAAATACTTGGACGTATCGGCCAACCACATTAGTCCATTTGACTAATACGATTGTAGTCATAACAGATAGAATGAATATGATTTCATTCATATACTAGGACGCATCGGCTACGACAACCACATAAGTCCATTTAACTAATACGATTGTAGTCATAGGACCTTCCGTTTATATATCGTGATTGTTATTTAGTAATTGACCATCTATGAATATTATTTCATTCATATACTAGGACGCATCGGCCTACAACAACCACATAAGTCCATTTGACTAATACGATTGTAGTCATAACAGATTGGAAGTAATGTAATACAATTGTAGTCATATGACCTTTCGTTTATATATCTTATTGGGCGTAATGTCATATATTGATACTATGACGCATCAGCCTACGACAATCACATAAGTCCATTTGACTAATACGATTGTAGTCATAACAGATTGAATGAATATGATTTCATTTATATACTAGGATGCATCAGCCTACGACAACCACATAAGTCCAGTTGACTAATACGATTGTAGTCATAACAGATTGGGTATAATGTAATACGATTGTAGTAGGACGCATCGGCCTACGACAACCACATAAATCCATTTGACTAATACGATTGTAGTAATAGGACCTTTCGTTTATATATCGTGGTTGTTATTTAGTAATTGACCGTCTATGAATATTATTTCATTCATATACTAAGACGCATCGGCCTACGACACCCACATAAGTCCATTTCACTAATACGATTGTAGTCATAATAGATTGGGAGTGCTGTAATACGATTGTAGTAGGATGCATTGGCATACGACAACCACATACTAGGACGCATCGGCCTACGACAACCACCTAAGTCCTTTTGACTAACACGATTGTAGTCATAACAGATTGGGAGTAATGTTATACGATTGTAGTAGGATGCATCAGCCTACGACAAACACATAAGTCCATTTGACTAATTTGATTGTAGTAATAGGACCTTTCGTTTATATATCTTGGTTGTTATTTAATAATTGACCGTCTATGAATATTATTTCATTCATATACTAAGACGCAATGGCCTATGACAACCACATAAGTGCGTTTGACTAATACGATTGTAGTCATAACAGATTGGGAGTAATGTAATACGATTGTAGTAGGACGCATCGTCCTACGACAACCACATATAAGAACGCATCGGCCTAGGACAACCGCATAAGTCCATTTCACTAATACGAATGTTTTCATAACAGATTGGGAGTAATGTAATACGATTGTAGTAGGACGCATCAGCCTACGACAACCACATAAGTCCATTTGACTAATACGATTGTAGTAACAGGACCTTTCGTTTATATATCGTGGTTGTTATTTAGTAATTGACCGTCTATGAATTATTTCATTCATATACGCATTGGCCTACGACACCCACATAAGTCCATTTTACTAATACGATTGTAGTCATAACAGATTGGGAGTAATGAAATACGATTGTAGTTGGACGCATCGGTCTACGACAACCACATACTAGGACGCATCAGCCTACGACAACCACATACGTCCATTTGACCAATACGATTGTAGTCATAACAGATTGGGAGTAATGTAATACGATTGTAGTAGGACGCATCAGCCTACGACAACCACATAAGTCCATTTGACTAATACGATTGTAGTAATAGGACCTTCCGTTTATATATCGTGGTTGTTATTTAGTAATTGACCTTTGAATGAAAATGATTTCATTCATATACTCGGACGCAACGGCCTACGACAACCACATAAATCGATTTGACTAATACTATTGTAGTCATAACAGATTGAAATCATATTCATTCATAACTGATTGAATGAACATGATTTCATTCAAATACTTGGACGTATCGGCCAACCACATTAGTCCATTTGACTAATACGATTGTAGTCATAACAGATCGAATGAATATGATTTCATTCATATACTAGGACGCATCGGCCTACGACAACCACATAAGTCCATTTAACTAATACGATTGTAGTCATAGGACCTTCCGTTTATATATCGTGATTGTTATTTAGTAATTGACCATCTATGAATATTATTTCATTCATATACTAGGACGCATCGGCCTACAACAACCACATAAGTCCATTTGACTAATACGATTGTAGTCATAACAGATTGGAAGTAATGTAATACAATTGTAGTCATATGACCTTTCGTTTATATATCATATTGATACTATGACGCATCGGCCTACGACAATCACATAAGTCCATTTGACTAATACGATTGTAGTCATAACAGATTGAATGAATATGATTTTATTTATATACTAGGATGCATCGGCCTACGACAACCACATAAGTCCAGTTGACTAATACGATTGTAGTCATAACAGATTGGGAATAATGTAATACGATTGTAGTAGGACGCATCGGCCTACGACAACCACATAAGTCCATTTGACTAATACGATTGTAGTAATAGGACCTTTCGTTTTTATATCGTGGTTGTTATTTAGTAATTGACCGTCTATGAATATTATTTCATTCATATACTAAGACGCATCGGCCTACGACACCCACATAAGTCCATTTCACTAATACGATTGTAGTCATAATAGATTGGGAGTGCTGTAACACGATTGTACTAGGATGCATTGGCATACGACAACCACATACTAGGACGCATCGGCCTACGACAACCACCTAAGTCCTTTTGACTAACACGATTGTAGTCATAACAGATTGGGAGTAATGTAATACGATTGTAGTAGGATGCATCAGCCTACGACAACCACATAAGTCCATTTGACTAATATGATTGTAGTAATAGGACCTTCCGTTTATATACCGTGGTTGTTATTTAGTAATTGACCTTGAATGAATATGATTTCATTCATATACTCGGACGCAACGGCCTACAACAACCGCATAAGTCCATTTGACTAATACGATTGTAGTAATAGGACTTTCCATTTATATATCGTCGATGTTATTTAGTAATTGACCGTTTATGAATATTATTCCATACATATAATAAGACGCATCGGCCTACGGCAACCACGTAAGTCCATTTGACTAATACGATTGTAGTCATAACAGATTGGGAGTAATGTAATACGATTGTACTCATAGGACCTTTCGTTTTTATATCGTATTGGGAGTAATGTCATACTTTCAAACTAGGACGCATCAGCCTACGACAATCACATAAGTCCATTTGACTTATACGATTGTAGTCATAATAGATTGAATGAATATGATTTCATTCATATACTATGACGCATCGTGATAGCATTCTAGGAAGCTCAATTCTATTCAAGTACAAGGATGAAGCGTTGTAATCTGAGAGAGGACCTTTAATGATAACAACTAGGTCGGGAATCCAAACTAGAGTAAGAATTTGAGAAGTAAATGCGGAAGCAATAACAACAGGAATTGAACAACTAGAATTAAAGAGACGAAAACAAAGGATATGGGAAAGATTCAAGGAAAGAATTCCGAGAACTTTCAAGAACGCAAGTTCTATAGCCTTGACAAGTTCAAAGTAACAACGTCTTGATTTATGAAAGAAATCAAACGCCTTTACTTAAAAGCCAATCAAAAAAATAGATTCGGATCTTGACCACTTTACGAGTAACTTGAGACAACAATTAATACTAGTATTAATCGCTTTCTAAGAATACCACAAAGGAATAAAAGATATCACAAAAGAGAAGTAATCTTACTACCTTGAACTATGAACTAGTAAAGGTTGAAAGATAAATCTCAAAGCACAAGAACAAAGGTTCAAAAGAACTCTCAAAGTAAGATATACTCAATCAATAATAATCTGTCTTATGAAGGAGAAGAACACCCTATTTATAGGAGTACAAATGCATAAAAATAACATTAAAAACTAGGTGGGGTGGTTGTAGTGGAAAACACAATTATTACAATGAGGTAGGTGGTTGCTAAAGTGTAAGAAAAGTCTTTGGTAGGTGAGGGGCGGCCAAGACCCTTTGGGGCAGATTTGGGCCTTTAAACAACTAGTTTTGGGCCAATTGTTTGGACTCCAATTGGGCTGCTCTTGTAACACCTCTTTCTGGAACTCATTTAAGCTCATTTTGAGCCCATTTGGTGACTCCATGGGCAGATTTGGGTAACCAAATCTTCCTCCTCTTGGACTTCAATTTGAGCAACCAAATAGTTGTAAAACTTCGACAACTCTTCTCCTTTGGGCATGAGCTCTTCCTCCATAGTTAGAAGCTTCTTTATTTTCCATTGAAGTCCAGCAACCTTAGTTTGCAATTCCTTAGCTTGAGATCTTGTAAATGGCCTTCTTGGAGCTTCCAAAACTCTATCCTTATCAGTGATGCTATCATAGTTGTTATCACATCGGCCTACGACAACCACATAAGTCCATTTGACTAATACGATTGTAGTCTTACAGATTCGGAGTAATGTAATACGATTGTAGTTGGACGCATCGGCCTACGAAAAACACATAAGTCCATTTGACTAATATGATTGTAGTAATAGGACCTTTCGTTTATATATCTTGGTTGTTATTTAATAATTGACCGTCTATGAATATTATTTCATTCATATACTAAGACGCAAGGGCCTATGACAACCACATAAGTGCGTTTGACTAATACGATTATAGTCATAACAGATTGGGAGTAATGTAATACGATTGTAGTAGGACGCATCGTCCTACGACAACCACATACAAGGACGCATCGGCCTAGGACAACCGCATAAGTCCATTTGACTAATACGATTGTTTTCATAACAGATTGGGAGTAATGTAATACGATTGTAGTAGGACGCATCGGCCTACGACAACCACATAAGTCCATTTGACTAATACGATTTTAGTAATAGGACCTTCCGTTTATATGTCGTGATTGTTGTTTAGTAATTGACCGTGAATGAATATGATTTCATTCATATACTAGGACGCATCGGCCTATGACAACCATATAAGTCCATTTGACTAATACGATTTTAGTCATAACAGATTGGGATTAATGTAATACGATAGTAGTAGGACGCATCGGCCTACGACAACCACATCAGTCCATTTGACTAATACGATTGTAGTAATAGGACCTTCTGTTTATATATCATGGTTGTTGCTTAGTAATTGACCGTCTATGAATATTATTTCATTCATATAGTAAGGCGCATCGACCTACGACAACCACATAAGTCCATTTGAATAATACGATTGTAGTCATAACTGATTGGGAGTAATGTAATACGATTGTAGTAGGACGCATCGGCCTACGACAACCACATTAAGGCTGCGTCGTCCTACGACAACCACATAAGTCCATTTGACTAATACGATTGTAGTCATAACAGATTGGGAGTAATGTAATACGATTGTAGTAGGATGCATCAGCCTACGACAACCACATAAGTCCATTTGACTAATACGATTGTAGTAATAGGACCTTCCGTTTATATACCGTGGTTGTTATTTAGTAATTGACCTTTGAATGAAAATGATTTCATTCATATACCCGGACGCATCGGCCTACGACAACCACATAAGTCGATTTGAGTAATACGATTGTAGTCATAATAGATTGAATGAATATGATTTCATTCATATTCTAGGACGCATCGGCCTACGACAACCACATAAGTCCATTTAACTAATACGATTGTAGTCATAGGACCTTCCGTTTATATATCGTGATTGTTATTTAGTAATTGACCACCTATGAATATCATTTCATTCATATACTAGGACGCATCGGCCTACGACAACCACATAAGTCCATTTGACTAATACGATTGTAGTCATAACAGATTGGAAGTAATGTAATACGATTGTAGTCATATGACCTTTCGTTTATATATCTTATTGGGAGTAATGTCACATATTGATACTAGGACGCATCGGCCTACGACAATCACATAAGTCCATTTGACTAATACGATTGTAGTCATAACAGATTGAATGAATATGATTTTATTTATATAATAGGACGCATCGGCCTACGACAACCACATAAGTCCAGTTGACTAATACGATTGTAGTCATAACAGATTGGGAATAATGTAATACGATTGTAGTAGGACGCATCGGCCTACGACAACCACATAAGTCCATTTGACTAATACGATTGTAGTAACAGGACCTTTCGTTTATATATCGTGGTTGTTATTTAGTAATTGACCGTCTATGAATATTATTTCATTCATATACTATGACGCATTGGCCTACGACACCCACATAAGTCCATTTTACTAATACGATTGTAGTCATAACGGATTGGGAGTAATGTAATACGATTGTAGTAGGACGCATCGGTCTACGACAACCATATACTAGGACGCATCGGCCTACGACAACCACATAAGTCCATTTGACCAATACGATTGTAGTCATAACAGATTGGGAGTAATGTAATACGATTGTAGTAGGACGCATCAGCCTACGACAACCACATAAGTCCATTTGACTAATACGATTGTAGTACTAGGACCTTCCGTTCATATATCGTGATTGTTATTTAGTAATTGACCTTTGAATGAAAATGATTTCATTTATATACTCGGACGCATCGGCCTACGACAACCACATAAGTCCATTTGACTAATACTATTGTAGTCATAACAGATTGAAATCATATTCATTCATAACAGATTGAATGAATATGATTTCATTCATATACTTGGACGCATCGGCCAACCACATAAGTCCATTTGACTAATACGATTGTAGTCATAACAGATCGAATGAATATGATTTCATTCATATACTAGGACGCATCGGCCTATGACAACCACATAAGTCCATTTAAGTAATACGATTGTAGTCATAGGACCTTCCGTTTATATATCGTGATTGTTATTTAGTAATTGACCATCTATGAATATTATTTCATTCATATACTAGGACGCATCGGCCTACGACAACCACATAAGTCCATTTGACTAATACGATTGTAGTCATAACAGATTGGAAGTAATGTAATACGATTGTAGTCATATGACCTTTCGGTATATATATCTTATTGGGAGTAATGTCATATATTGATACTAGGACGCATCGGCCTACGACAATCACATAAGTCCATTTGACTAATACGATTGTAGTCATAACAGATTGAATGAATATGATTTCATTTATATACTAGGACGCATCGGCCTACGACAACCACATAAGTCCAGTTGACTAATACGATTGTAGTCATAACAGATTGGGAATAATGTAATACGATTGTGGTAGGACGCATCGGCATATGACAACCACATAAGTCCATTTGACTAATACGATTGTAGTAATAGGACCTTTCATTTATATATCGTGGTTGTTATTTAGTAATTGACCGTCTATGAATATTATTTTTTTCATATACTAAGACGCATCGGCCTACGACACCCACATAAGTCCATTTCACTAATACGATTGTAGTCATAATAGATTGGGGGTAATGTAATACGACTGTAGTAGGACGCATCGGCCTACGACAACCACATACTAGGACGCATCGGCCTACGACAACCACATAAGTCCATTTGACTAATATGATTGTAGTCATAACAGATTGGGAGTAATGTAATACGGTTGTAGTAGGACGTATCAGCCTACGACAACCACATAAGTCCATTTCACTAATACGATTGTAGTAAGAGGACTTTCCGTTTATATATATCGTGGTTGTTATTTAGTAATTGACCTTGAATGAATCTGATTTCATTCATATACTCGGACGCATCAGCCTACGACAACCACATAAGTCCATTTGACTAATACTATTGAAGTCATAACAGATTGAATGATTATGATTTCATTCATATACTAGGACGCATCGGCCTACGACAACAACATAAGTCCATTTGACTAATACGATTGTAGTAATAGGACCTTCAGTTTATATATCGTGGTTGTTATTTAGTAATTGACCTTTGAATGAATATGATTTCATTCATATACTCGGACGCATCGGCCTCCGACAATTACATAAGTCGATTTGACTAATACTATTGTAGTCATAACAGATTGAATGAATATGATTTCATTCATATACTAGGACGCATCGGCCTACGACAACCACATAAGTCCAGTTGACTAATACGATTGTAGTCATAACAGATTGGGAATAATGTAATACGATTGTAGTAGGACGCATCGGCCTACGACAACAACATAAGTACTTTTGACTAATACGATTGTAGTAATAGGACCTTTCATTTATATATCGTGGTTGTTATTTAGTAATTGACCGTCTATGAATATTATTTTTTTTATATACTAAGAAGCATCGGCGTACGACACCCACATAAGTCCATTTCACTAATACGATTGTAGTCATAATAGATTGGGAGTAATGTAATACGACTGTAGTAGGACGCATCGGCCTACGACAATCACATAAGTCCATTTGACTAATATGACTGTAGTCATAACAGATTTGGAGTAATGTAATACGGTTGTAGTAGGACGTATCAGCCTACGACAACCACATAAGTCCATTTCACTAATACGATTGTAGTAAGAGGACTTTCCGTTTATATATCGTGGTTGTTATTTAGTAATTGACCTTGAATGAATATGATTTCATACATATACTCGGACGCATCGGCCTACGACAACCACATAAGTCCATTTGACTAATACTATTGTAGTCATAACAGATTGGGAGTAATGTAATACGATTGTAGTAGGACGCATCGTCCTACGACAACCACATCAGTCTATTTGACTAATACGATTGTAGTAATAGGACCTTCCGTTTATATATCGTGGTTGTTATTTAGTAATTGACCGTCTATGAATATTATTTCATTCATATAGTAAGACGCATTGGCCTACGACAACCACATAAGTCCATTTGACTAATACAATTGTAGTCATAACTGATTGGGAGTAATGTAATACGATTGTAGTAGGACGCATCTGCCTATGACAACCACATAAGTCCATTTGACTAATACATTGTAGTCATAACAGATTGGGAGTATTGTAATACGATTGTAGTAGGACGCATCGGCCTACGAAAACCACATAAGTCCATTTGACTAATACGATTTTAGTCATAACAGATTGGGATTAATGTAATACGATAGTAGTAGGACGCATCGGCCTACGACAACCACATAAGTCCATTTAACTAATACGATTGTAGTCATAGGACCTTCCGTTTATATATCGTGATTGTTATTTAGTAATTGACCATCTATGAATATTATTTCATTCATATACTAGGACGCATCGGCCTACGACAACCACATAAGTCCATTTGACTAATACGATTGTAGTCATAACAGATTGGAAGTAATGTAATACGATTGTAGTCATATGACCTTTCGGTATATATATCTTATTGGGAGTAATGTCATATATTGATACTAGGATGCATCGGCCTACGACAATCACATAAGTCCATTTGACTAATACGATTGTAGTCATAACACATTGAATGAATATGATTTCATTTATATACTAGGACGCATCGGCCTATGACAACCACATAAGTCCAGTTGACTAATACGATTGTAGTCATAACAGATTGGGAATAATGTAATACGATTGTGGTAGGACGCATCGTCCTATGACAACCACATAAGTCCATTTGACTAATACTATTGTAGTAATAGGACCTTTCATTTATATATCGTGGTTGTTATTTAGTAATTGACCGTCTATGAATATTATTTTTTTCATATACTAAGACGCATCGGCCTACGACACCCACATAAGTCCATTTCACTAATACGATTGTAGTCATAATAGATTGGGAGTAATGTAATACGACTGTAGTAGGACGCATCGGCCTACGACAACCACATACTAGGATGCATCGGCCTACGACAACCACATAAGTCCATTTGACTAATATGATTGTAGTCATAACAGATTGGGAGTAATGTAATGCGGTTGTAGTAGGACGTATCAGCCTACGTCAACCACATAAGTCCATTTCACTAATACGATTGTAGTAAGAGGACTTTCCGTTTATATATCGTGGTTGTTATTTAGTAATTGACCTTTGAATGAATATGATTTCATTCATATACTCGGACGCATCGGCCTACGACAACCACATAAGTCGATTTGACTAATACTATTGAAGTCATAACAGATTGAATGATTATGATTTCATTCATATACTAGGACGCATCGGCCTACGACAACCACATAAGTCCATTTGACTAATACGATTGTAGTAATAGGACCTTCAGTTTATATATCGTGGTTGTTATTTAGTAATTGACCTTTGAATGAATATGATTTCATTCATATACTCGGACGCATCGGCCTACGACAATTACATAAGTCGATTTGACTAATACTATTGTAGTCATAACAGATTGAATGAATATGATTTCATTCATATACTAGGACGCATCTGCCTACGATAACCACATAAGTCCATTTGACTAATACGATTGTAGTAATAGGACCTTCAGTATATATATCGTGGTTGTTATTTAGTAATTGACCTTTGAATGAATATGATTTCATTCATATACTCGGACGCATCGGCCTACGACAACCACATAAGTCGATTTGAGTAATACTATTGTAGTCATAACAGATTGAATGAATATGATTTCATTCATATACTAGGACGCATCGGCCTACGACAACCACATAAGTACAGTTGACTAATACGATTGTAGTCATAACAGATTGGGAATAATGTAATACGATTGTAGTAGGACGCACGGCCTACGACAACAACATAGGTCCTTTTGACTAATACGATTGTAGTAATAGGACCTTTCATTTATATATCGTGGTTGTTATTTAGTAATTGACCGTCTATGAATATTATTTTTTTCATATACTAAGACGCATCGGCCTACGACACCCACATAAGTCCATTTCACTAATATGATTGTAGTCATAATAGATTGGGAGTAATGTAATACGATTGTAGTAGGACGCATCGGCCTACGACAACCACATACTAGGACGCATCGGCCTACGACAACCACATAAGTCCATTTGACTAATACGATTGTAGTCATAACAGATTGGGAGTAATGTAATATGGTTGTAGTAGGACGTATCAGCCTACGACAACCACATAAGTCCATTTCACTAATACGATTGTAGTAAGAGGACTTTCCGTTTATATATATAGTGGTTGTTATTTAGTAATTGACCTTGAATGAATGTGATTTCATTCATATACTCGGACGCATCGGCCTACGACAACCACATAAGTCCATTTGACTAATACTATTGAAGTCATAACAGATTGAATGATTATGATTTCATTCATATACTAGGACGCATCGGCCTACGACAACAACATAAGTCCATTTGACTAATACGATTGTAGTAATAGGACCTTCAGTTTATATATCGTGGTTGTTATTTAGTAATTGACCTTTGAATGAATATGATTTCATTCATATACTCGGACGCATCGGCCTACGACAATTACATAAGTCGACTTGACTAATACAATTGTAGTCATAACAGATTGAATGAATATGATTTCATTCATATACTAGGACGCATCGGCCTACGACAACCACATAAGTCCAGTTGACTAATACGATTGTAGTCATAACAGATTGGGAATAATGTAATACGATTGTAGTAGGACGCATCGGCTTACGACAACAACATAAGTCCTTTTGACTAATACGATTGTAGTAATAGGACCTTTCATTTATATATCGTGGTTGTTATTTAGTAATTGACCGTCTATGAATATTATTTTTTTCATATACTAAGACGCATCGGCCTACGACACCCACATAAGTCCATTTCACTAATACGATTGTAGTCATAATAGATTGGGAGTAATGTAATACGACTGTAGTAGGACGCATCGGCCTACGACAACCACATACTAGGACGCATCGGCCTACGACAATCACATAAGTCCATTTCACTAATATGATTGTAGTCATAACAGATTGGGAGTAATGTAATACGGTTGTAGTAGGACGTATCAGCCTACGACAAACACATAAATCCATTTCACTAATACGATTGTAGTAAGAGGACTTTCCGTTTATATATCGTGGTTGTTATTTAGTAATTGACCTTGAATGAATATGATTTCATTCATATACTCGGACGCATCGGCCTACGACAACCACATAAGTCCATTTGACTAATACTATTGTAGTCATAACAGATTGGGAGTAATGTAATACGATTGTAGTAGGACGCATCGGCCTACGACAACCACATAAGTCCATTTGACTAATACATTGTAGTCATAACAGATTGGGAGTAATGTAATACGATTGTAGTAGGACGCATCGGACTACGACAACCACATAAGTCCATTTGACTAATACGATTGTATTAATAGGATCTTCCGTTTATATATCGTGGTTGTTATTTAGTAATTGACCATCTATGAATATTATTTCATTTATATTCTAGGACGCATCAGCCTACGACAACCACATAAGTCCATTGGACTAATACGATTGTAGTCATAACTAATTGGGAGTAATGTAATACGATTGTAGTAGGACGCATCTGCCTACGACAACCACATCAGTCTATTTGACTAATACGATTGTAGTAATAGGACCTACCGTTTATATATCGTGGTTGTTATTTAGTAATTGACCGTCTATGAATATTATTTCATTCATATAGTAAGACGCATCGGCCTACGACAACCACATAAGTCCATTTGACTAATACAATTGTAGTCATAACTAATTGGGAGTAATGTAATACGATTGTAGTAGGACGCATCTGCCTATGACAACCACATAAGTCCATTTGACTAATACATTGTAGTCATAACAGATTGGGAGTATTGTAATACGATTGTAGTAGGACGCATCGGCCTACGACAACCACATAAGTCCATTTGACTAATACGATTGTATAAATAGGACCTTCCGTTTATATATCGTGGTTGTTATTTAGTAATTGACCATCTATGAATATTATTTCTTTTATATTCTAGGACGCATCGGCCTACGACAACCACATAAGTCCATTGGGCTAATACGATTGTTGTAATAGGACCTTTTGTTTATATATCGTGGTTATTATTTAGTAATTGACTGTCTATGGATATTATTTCATTAATATACTAGGACGCATCGGTCTACGACAACCACATAAGTCCATTTGACTAATACGATCGTAGTCATAACAGATTGGGAGTAATGTAATCCGATTGTAGTCATAGGACCTTCCGTTTATATATCTTATTGGGAGTAATGTCATATGTTCATACTAGGGTGCATCGGCCAATGACATCACATAAGTCCATTTGACTAATACGATTGTAGTCATAATAGATTGAATGAATATGATTTCATTCATATACTAGGACGCATCGGCCTAGACAACCACATAAGTCCAGTTGACTAATACGATTGTAGTCATAACAGATTGGGAATAATGCAATATGATTGTAGTAGGACGCATCGGCCTACGACAACCACATAAGTCCATTTGACTAATACGATTGTAGTAATAGGACCTTTCGTTTATATATCGTGGTTGTTATTTAGTAATTGACCGTCTATGAATATTATTTCATTCATATACTAAGACGCATCGGCCTACGATACCCACCTAAGTCCATTTCACTAATACGATTGTAGTCATAATAGATTGGGAGTGCTGTAATACGATTGTAGTAGGATGCATTGGCATACGACAACCACATACTAGGACGCATCGGCCTACGACAACCACCTAAGTCCATTTGACTAATACGATTTTAGTCATAACAGATTGGGAGTAATGTAATACGATTGTAGTAGGATGCATCAGCCTACGACAACCACATAAGTCCATTTGACTAATACGATTGTAGTAATAGGACCTTCCGTTTATATACCGTGGTTGTTATTTAGTAATTGACCTTGAATGAATATGATTTCATTCATATACTCGGACGCAACGGCCTACAACAACTGCATAAGTCCATTTGACTAATACGATTGTAGTAATAGGACTTTCCATTTATATATTGTCGATGTTATTTAGTAATTGACCGTCTATGAATATTATTCCATACATATAATAAGACGCATCGGCCTACGACAACCACATAAGTCCATTTGACTAGTACGAGTAGTCATAACAGATTGGGAGTAATATAATACGATTGTAGTCATAGGACCTTTCGTTTTTATATCGTATTGGGAGTAATGTCATACTTTCAAACTAGGACGCATCAGCCTACGACAATCACATAAGTCCATTTGACTAATACGATTGTAGTCATAATAGATTTAATGAATATGATTTCATTCATATACTATGACGCATCGGCCTACGACAACCACATAAGTCCATTTGACTAATACGATTGTAGTCTTACCAGATTCGGAGTAATGTAATACGATTGTAGTAGGACGCATCGGCCTACGACAAACACATAAGTCCATTTGACTAATATGATTGTAGTAATAGGACCTTTCGTTTATATATCTTGGTTGTTATTTAATAATTGACCGTCTATGAATATTATTTCATTCATATACTAAGACGCAACGGCCTATGACAACCACATAAGTGCGTTTGACTAATACGATTGTAGTCATAACAGATTGGGAGTAATGTAATACGATTGTAGTTGGACGCATCGTCCTACGACAACCACATATAAGAACGCATCGGCCTAGGACAACCGCATAAGTCCATTTCACTAATACGATTGTTTTCATAACAGATTGGGAGTAATGTAATACGATTGAAGTAGGACGCATCGGCCTACGACAACCACATAAGTCCATTTGACTAATACGATTAATAGGACCTTCCGTTTATATGTCGTGATTGTTATTTAGTAATTGACCGTGAATGAATATGATTTCATTCATATACTAGGACGCATCGGCCTATGACAACCACATAAGTCCATTTGACTAATACAATTTTAGTCATAACAGATTGGGATTAATGTAATACGATGGTAGTAGGACGCATCGGCCTACGACAACCACATCAATCTATTTGACTAATACGATTGTAGTAATAGGACCTTCTGTTTATATATCATGGTTGTTATTTAGTAATTGACCGTCTATGAATATTATTTCATTCATATAGTAAGACGCATCGGCCTACGACAACCACATAAGTCCATTTGACTAATACGATTGTAGTCATAACTGATTGGGAGTAATGTAATACGATTGTAGTAGGACGCATCGGCCTACGACAACCACATAAGTCCATTTGACTAATACGATTGTATTAATAGGATCTTCCGTTTATATATCGTGGTTGTTATTTAGTAATTGACCATCTATGAATATTATTTCATTTATATTCTAGGACGCATCAGCCTACGGCAACCACATAAGTCCACTGGACTAATACGATTGTAGTAATAGGACCTTATGTTTATATATCGTGGTTCTTATTTAGTAATTGACTGTCTATGAATATTATTTCATTTATATACTAGGACGCATCGGCCTACGACAACCACATAAGTCCATTTGACTAATACGATTGTAGTCATAACAGATTGGGAGTAATGTAATACGATTGTAGTCATAGGACCTTTCGTTTATATATCTTATTGGGAGTAATGTCATATGTTCATACTAGGATGCATCGGCCTACGACAATCACATAAGTCCATTTGACTAATATGATTGTAGTCATAACAGATTGAATGAATATGATTTCATTTATATACTAGGACGCATCGGTCTACGACAACCACATAAGTCCAGTTGACTTATACGATTGTAGTCATAACAGATTGGGAATAATGTAATACGATTGTGGTAGGACGCATCGGCCTACGACAACCAGATAAGTCCATTTGACTAATACGATTGTAGTAATAGGACCTTTCGTTTATATATCGTGGTTGTTATTTAGTAATAGACGGTCTATGAATATTATTTCATTCATATACTAAGACGCATTGGCCTACGACACCCACATAAGTCCATTTTACTAATACGATTGTAGTCATAACAGATTGGGAGTAATGTAATACGATTGTAGTAGGACGCATCGGTCTACGACAACCACATACTAGGACGCATCGGCCTACGACAACCACATAAGTCCATTTGACCAATACGATTGTAGTCATAACAGATTGGGAGTAATGTAATACGATTGTAGTCGGACGCATCGGCCTACGACAACCACATAAGTCCATTTGACTAATACGATTGTATTAATAGGATCTTCCGTTTATATATCGTGGTTGTTATTTAGTAATTGACCATCTATGAATATTATTTCATTTATATTCTAGGACGCATCAGCCTACGGCAACCACATAAGTCCACTGGACTAATACGATTGTAGTAATAGGACCTTATGTTTATATATCGTGGTTCTTATTTAGTAATTGACTGTCTATGAATATTATTTCATTTATATACTAGGACGCATCGGCCTACGACAACCACATAAGTCCATTTGACTAATACGATTGTAGTCATAACAGATTGGGAGTAATGTAATACGATTGTAGTCATAGGACCTTTCGTTTATATATCTTATTGGGAGTAATGTCATATGTTCATACTAGGATGCATCGGCCTACGACAATCACATAAGTCCATTTGACTAATATGATTGTAGTCATAACAGATTGAATGAATATGATTTCATTTATATACTAGGACGCATCGGTCTACGACAACCACATAAGTCCAGTTGACTTATACGATTGTAGTCATAACAGATTGGGAATAATGTAATACGATTGTGGTAGGACGCATCGGCCTACGACAACCAGATAAGTCCATTTGACTAATACGATTGTAGTAATAGGACCTTTCGTTTATATATCGTGGTTGTTATTTAGTAATTGACGGTCTATGAATATTATTTCATTCATATACTAAGACGCATTGGCCTACGACACCCACATAAGTCCATTTTACTAATACGATTGTAGTCATAACAGATTGGGAGTAATGTAATACGATTGTAGTAGGACGCATCGGTCTACGACAACCACATACTAGGACGCATCGGTCTACGACAACCACATACTAGGACGCATCGGCCTACGACAACCACATAAGTCCATTTGACCAATACGATTGTAGTCATAACAGATTGGGAGTAATGTAATACGATTGTAGTAGGACGTACTCAGCCTACGACAACCACATAAGTCCATTTGACTAATACGATTGTAGTAATAGGACCTTCCGTTTATATATTGTGGTTGTTATTTAGTAATTGACCTTTGAATGAAAATGATTTCATTCATATACTCGGACGCATCGGCCCACGACAACCACATAAGTCGATTTGACTAATACTCATAACAGATTGAATGAATATGATTTCATTCATATACTTGGACGCATCGGCCAACCACATAAGTCCATTTGACTAATACGATTGTAGTCATAACAGATTGAATGAATATTATTTCATTTATATTCTAGGACGCATCAGCCTACGACAACCACATAAGTCCACTGGACTAATACGATTGTAGTAATAGGACCTTATGTTTATATATCGTGGTTCTTATTTAGTAATTGACTGTCTATGAATATTATTTCATTTATATACTAGGACGCATCGGCCTACGACAACCACATAAGTCCATTTGACTAATACGGTTGTAGTCATAACAGATTGGGAGTAATATACTACGATTGTAGTCATAGGACCTTTCGTTTATATATCTTATTGGGAGTAATGTCATATTTTCATACTAGGACGCATCGGCCTACGACAATCACATAAGTCCATTTGACTAATACGATTGTAGTCATAACAGATTGAATGAATATGATTTCATTTATATACTAGGACGCGTCGGCCTACGACAACCACATAAGTCCAGTTGACTAATACGATTGTAGTCATAACAGATTGAGAATAATGTAATACGATTGTGGTAGGAGCATCGGCCTACGACAACAACATAAGTCCATTTGACTAATACGATTGTAGTAATAGGACCTTTCGTTTATATATCGTGGTTGTTATTTAGTAATTGACCGTCTATGAATATTATTTCATTCATATACTAAGACGCATTGGCCTACGACACCCACATAAGTCCATTTTACTAATACGATTGTAGTCATAACAGATTGGGAGTAATGTAATACGATTGTAGTAGGACGCATCGGTCTACGACAACCACATACTAGGACGCATCGGCCTACGACAACCACATAAGTCCATTTGACCAATACGATTGTAATCATAACAGATTGGGAGTAATGTAATATGATTGTAGTAGGACGCATCAGCCTACGACAACCACATAAGTCCATTTGACTAATACGATTGTAGTAATAGGACCTTCCGTTTATATATCGTGGTTGTTATTTAGTAATTGACCGTCTATGAATATTATTTTTTTCATATACTAAGACGCATCGGCCTACGACACCCACATAAGTCCATTTCACTAATACGATTGTAGTCATAATAGATTGGGAGTAATGTAATACGATTGTAGTAGGACGCATCGGCCTACGACAACCACATACTAGGACGCATCGGCCTACGACAACCACATAAGTGATAGCATCACTGATAAGGATAGAGTTTTGGAAGCTCCAAGAAGGCCATTTACAAGATCTCAAGCTAAGGAATTGCAAACTAAGGTTGCTGGACTTCAATGGCAAATAAAGAAGCTTCTAACTATGGAGGAAGAGCTCATGCCCAAAGGAGAAGAGTTGTCGAAGTTTTACAACTATTTGGTTGCTCAAATTGAAGTCCAAGAGGAGGAAGATTTGGTTACCCAAATCTGCCCATGGAGTCACCAAATGGGCTCAAAATGAGCTTAAATGAGTTCCAGAAAGAGGTGTTACAAGAGCAGCCCAATTGGAGTCCAAACAAATGGCCCAAAACTAGTTGTTTAAAGGCCCAAATCTGCCCCAAAGGGTCTTGGCCGCCCCTCACCTACCAAAGACTTTTCTTACACTTTAGCAACCACCTACCTCATTGTAATAATTGTGTTTTCCACTACAACCACCCCACCTAGTTTTTAATGTTATTTTTATGCATTTGTACTCCTATAAATAGGGTGTTCTTCTCCTTCATAAGACAGATTATTATTGATTGAGTATATCATACTTTGAGAGTTCTTTTGAACCTTTGTTCTTGTGCTTTGAGATTTATCTTTCAACCTTTACTAGTTCATAGTTCAAGATAGTAAGATTACTTCTCTTTTGTGATATCTTTGATTCCTTTGTGGTATTCTTAGAAGGCGATTAATACTAGTATTAATTGTTGTCTCAAGTTACTCGTAAAGTGGTCAAGATCCGAATCTATTGTTTTGATTTGCTTTTTAAGTAAAGGCGTTTGATTTCTTTCATAAATCAAGACGTTGTTACTTTGATCTTGTCAAGGCTATAGAACTTGCGTTCTTGAAAGTTCTCGGAATCCTTTCCTTGAATCTTTCCCATATCCTTTATTTTCGTCTCTTTAATTCTAGTTGTTCAATTCTTGTTGTTATTGCTTCCGCATTTACTTCTCAAATTCTTACTCTAGTTTGGATTCCCAACCTAGTTGTTATCAAGTGGTATTCAGAGCGGTTCTATCAAGATTTCGTTCTTGATAATTCTTGGGATATTTTGAAAACAAAAAAAAAAAAAAAAAAAAACGAAATCCAATTTAAAACAAGAAGAAATACAATTGCTTGCTCTCCAGGATATATCTTTTGTATTTAAGTGTTTCCAAAAATTAACAAAGGAAACAAGAAGAGGGGATCCTTGATTTTGTTACTCTCTGTATTCTACACATTTATATTCTTTCCTTTTTGTTCGTGTCTTATTTCAACCAAGCCTAAAAGTTCTGGGATTTGGTTCTTTCTTCTTTTAATTGTTCCCAAAAAAAAACAAAAGAAAAATCTGAGTTTTACTACTAAGAACTACATACAAGTTATGTTTAACTATAAATCTATAAAGTACTTGTTCAAAGGTTATTTCGAGAGAAAAAAAAGAAGCTAATTTGTGTGATACAATTTTTAAAGATGTCACATACAGGTAGTGATAATGAACGAATGGTTCTCCAAGAAGCTGAAATCAAAGCAAGGAATGATTTTACCTTGCAAGCCATGCATCAACAGTTTGAAAGGCTGAATCTCCAACTCCAAGAAATGAGGGATACCATTGCGGATCAAAATGATACAATAGCTGAACTTAGGAGGGATAATAATGTTAGGCCACCTGCTAGAAGAAATGTACCCCATGCTCCTATTGTAAATCAAGCAAACTTTATTGATGATTTTAATGATATTGATTTTGATAGGGTGAGAGGAGATAGGAGGGGACAAAGAGGTAGGATAGAGGATGATAATATAAGTAATATAAAGATGCGGATGCCATCTTTCAAGGGAACAAGGGATCCAGACTTGTATCTTGATTGGGAGAGAAAGGTTGAAGCAATCTTTGACTGTCACAACTACTCCGAAGGTAAGAAGGTTAAACTTGCTGTTGTTGAGTTTTCTGATTATGCTTCTATTTGGTGGAAAAAGCTTAATAGGGATCGACTGCAAGAAGGACAAGCACCAATTGCTACTTGGACTGAGGCTAAAAGGGTGATGAGGAAGAGATTCGTACCATCACACTTTCTAAGAGAGCTACAACTACGTCTTCAAACATTGAAGCAAGGGTCCATGTCAGTAGATGATTACTTTAAGGCTATGGATATAGCTATGATCCAAGCTAATTGTATGGAGGAAGAAGAGGCTACAATGGCTAGGTTTTTAAATGGTTTAAATAAGGAAATAGCTGATGTAGTTGAATTACAACAATATGTAACAATAGATGAGTTAGTTGATTTGTGTATAAAGGTAGAAAATCAAAATAAAAGAAAGCAAACTGGCTCATGGAGATGTCGAACAAGCACCATGCTTAAGAAACCATGGCCAAATCATGAGATGAAGAATTTTTCTCGGCCTCAAGAAGACAAGGGAAAAGGTAAACTGGAGAACAAAGAGGGAGGTAAAACCTTCAACCCTAAACCTTTTACACCTTCTAGTTCTATTCAGTGTCATAAATGTAAATGAAGGGGACATATGATGCATGAATGTCCAAGTAGAAGAAACATCATTCTAAAAGAAGATGGAGGATATGAGAGTGAAAAGAGTGAGGGAGATGAAGAGGGAGATATGAGTGATGAAGGTGATTTAGAACTACCTAATGATGGAATGGTTGGGGTAGTTAGGAGGATTATGACTATCAATTTAGGAAGCAATAGTGAAGCACAAAGAGAGAATATATTCCATACTAGGTGTGGGATAAAAGGAAAAACTTGCTCTATGATCATTGATAGTGGTAGTTGTGCTAATGTGGTTAGTTCATACTTTGTGGAAAAACTCGGGACTTGCATGCATGAAACACCCTACTCCCTATAGACTCCAATGGTTAAATGATAGTGGTGAACTAAAGGTAAATAAACAGTGTATGATTTCATTTAACGTTGGTAGATATGAGGATGATATTCTTTGTGACATAGTGCCTATGCAAGCTTGTCATATATTACTGGGTCGTCCTTTTTTTTTTTTTTTTTTTTTTTTTTTTTTTGCAAAATATACCACTAGGCATTGTACCTAGTGGCTAATATATAAATAAACGAATAAAAATCCCAATCCGGGTCCAAAAGGATACAATTTGTCCTGCTACTACCAGTAGACTGTGAAATAAATCTATGTAAACATAGAATCTAATCGGAAAAAACTAATATCATCTATAACATGAAGTCTATATGCAAGCTTGTCATATATTACTGGGTCGTCCTTGGCAGTATGACGGGAATGTTTTTCATGATGGGAGAAAGAATAGATATTCGCTTGAACTAAATGGCAGGAAATTTACTCTTGCACCTTTATCTCCTTCTCAAGTGTTTGAAGATCAGAAGAGATTAAAGGAAACAATGGGAAAGTCAAGGGGAGGGATAAAAAGTGAGCTTGTGGAAAAAGAAAAGAAAGAGAGAGAGGGCAGCAATTTGAGAGAAGAGATAAAAGAGGGTTCGAATAAAAAAATAGACAGTCTTGGTGAGAGGAAAGAGGCTAAGGAAAGAAAAGAGAGAGTTTCTATATAAAAGCCAAAGAGTGTTTAAATGCAAGAAAAGATGGGCTGCCCATAATACTACTTACTTACAAAGAGGCTTTGATTAACTCTGAGTTGCTAACTTCTTCTTTGCCAAGTAGTATATCTTCTCTTTTGCAGGATTTTGAAGATGTCTTTCCAGAAGATATTCCTAGTGGATTGCCACCTTTACGTGGCATTGAGCATCAAATTGATTTTGTACCTGGATCACAAATCCCAAATAGGCCAGCCTATAGGAGTAATCCAGAAGAGACAAAGGAACTTCAAAGGCAAGTTGAGGAGTTGCTTGAGAAAGGCTTTGTGAGAGAGAGCATGAGCCCTTGCTCTGTTCCGGTCCTATTGGTACCCAAAAAGGATGGAACTTGGAGGATGTGCGTGGATTGTAGAGCAATCAACAAGATTACGGTAAAGTATCGCCACCCTATTCCTCGTCTTGATGACATGTTGGATCAATTACATGGATCCAAAATCTTTTCTAAAATTGATCTAAAAAGTGGTTACCATCAGATTCGAATGAATCCAGGAGATGAATGGAAAACTGCTTTTAAGACCAAATATGGGCTTTATGAGTGGTTAGTTATGCCTTTCGGCTTGACTAATGCACCTAGCACTTTCATGAGATTAATGAATCATGTTTTTAAGGATTTTCATGGAAAATTTGTTGTGGTGTACTTCGATGATATCTTGGTCTTTTCTAATACTTTAGAAGAGCATGTAGAA
The DNA here is from genome assembly GCA_032618575.1 of Nicotiana noctiflora. NCBI lineage: Eukaryota > Viridiplantae > Streptophyta > Magnoliopsida > Solanales > Solanaceae > Nicotiana > Nicotiana noctiflora. Next base: position 54,524 of record JASVEL010012288.1, on the reverse strand, counting down.
CACCTAAGACACGTTTTTGAAGTTCTTAGAAAGCACTTGTTATTTGCTAATCTTAAAAAGTGTACTTTTTATGTGGATCGTGTGATTTTCTTGGGTTTTGTGGTTAGCTCTAAGGGTGTTGAGGTTGATGAAGAGAAAATCAAAGCAATTAAAGAATGGCCTAAACCTAAGAGTGTAACTGAAGTTAGGAGTTTTCATGGACTTGCTAGTTTTTATAGGAGGTTTGTGAGAGACTTTAGCACCATTGCTTCTCCTTTAACTGAAGTTATCAAAAAGGATAGGATTTTTAAATGGGGAAAAGAACAAGATGATGCTTTTAACTTGTTGAAAGAAAAGTTATGTTCTGCTTCGTTATTACAATTGCCTGATTTTTCTAAATCTTTTGAAATTGAATGTGATGCTTCTGGCAAGGGAATAGGTGCTGTTTTGATGCAAGATTCTAAACTTATTGCCTACTTTAGTGAGAAGTTGAATGGAGCCACATTGAACTATTCAACTTATGACAAAGAGCTTTATGCTTTGGTAAGGGCTTTAGCCACATGGCAACATTACTTGTGGCCAAGGGAGTTTGTCATTAAAAGTGACCATGAATCCTTGAAATACTTGAAAAGTCAAGGTAAGCTTAGTAGAAGGCATGCTAAGTGGGTCGAATTTATTGAAACTTTTCCTTATGTAATTTCTTACAAACAAGGGAAAGAGAATGTTGTTGCTGATGCACTTTCAAGGAGGTATGTCTTAGTTTCTACCCTCACTTCTAAATTGATGGGTTTTGATCAAATCAAGGAACTTTATGCTAATGATGTTGATTTTGGCAAAACTTTTGCAGATTGTAAGTTGGGTCCTCTTGATAGGTTTAACCTACAAGATGGGTTTCTCTTTAAGGAAAATAAGTTGTGTATCCCTAATTGCTCTTTACGTGAAGTATTTGTAAGGGAAGCACATTGTGGAGGGCTTATGGGACACTTTGGGGTCCCAAAGACATTAGACATACTTGCTGAAAATTTCTTTTGGCCTGGAATGAGAAAAGATGTTGAAAGAATGTGCACACGAGTGTTTGGAATGTAAACAAGCTAAATCTAAAGTGTTACCACATGGTCTTTACACGCCATTACCTGTTCCTACTTCACCTTGGATTGATATATCTATGGATTTTGTGTTAGGTTTGCCCAGAACAAGGTATGGTAAGGATAGTATATTTGTTGTGGTAGATAGGTTCTCCAAGATGGCTCGTTTTATTCCTTGTTTAAAGACTAATGATGCCTCACATGTTGTTAATCTTTTTGTAAAAGAGATTGTGAAATTGCATGGTATACCTAGAACTATTGTTAGTGATAGGGATGCAATGTTTTTAAGTCACTTCTGGCGTGTATTATGGGGAAAGTTAGGCACTAAATTGTTGTTTTCCACTTCTTGTCACCCACAAACTGATGGACAAACTGAAGTAGTTAATAGAACCTTAGGAAACATGTTGAGGGCTGTTTTGAAAGGTAAATTAACTTTATGGGAAGATCACTTACCTATGATTGAATTTGCTTACAATAGAACAATCCATTCTTCTACAGGTATGTCTCCTTTTGAAGTTGTTTATGGCTTTAATCCCTTTACTCCACTTGATTTATTACCATTACCTACTAATAATATTGCTAATCTTGATGGTAGGACGAAGGCTGAGATGATGAAAAAAATTCATGAGCAAACAAGGCTTGCAATTGAGAAGAAAAATGAGCAAACCGCCTTGAGAAAGAATAAGGGTCGAAAACAAGTTATTTTTAAACCTGGAGATTTAGTTTGGGTTCACTTTAGAAAGGAGAGATTTCCTTCCAAAAGGAAGTCAAAGTTGCATCCTAGAGGAGATGGCCCCTTTCAAGTCCTTGAAAGGATTGGAAACAATGCATACAAGTTGGACCTTCCTGGTGAGTTTCAAGTAAGTGCTACATTCAATGTTGCTGACTTATCTTTGTTTGACGTAGGATCGAATTCGGGGACGAATTCTTTTCAAGAAGAGGGGAATGATAGCATCACTGATAAGGATAGAGTTTTGGAAGCTCCAAGAAGGCCATTTACAAGATCTCAAGCTAAGGAATTGCAAACTAAGGTTGCTGGACTTCAATGGCAAATAAAGAAGCTTCTAACTATGGAGGAAGAGCTCATGCCCAAAGGAGAAGAGTTGTCGAAGTTTTACAACTATTTGGTTGCTCAAATTGAAGTCCAAGAGGAGGAAGATTTGGTTACCCAAATCTGCCCATGGAGTCACCAAATGGGCTCAAAATGAGCTTAAATGAGTTCCAGAAAGAGGTGTTACAAGAGCAGCCCAATTGGAGTCCAAACAAATGGCCCAAAACTAGTTGTTTAAAGGCCCAAATCTGCCCCAAAGGGTCTTGGCCGCCCTCACCTACCAAAGACTTTTTTTACACTTTAGCAACCACCTACCTCATTGTAATAATTGTGTTTTCCACTACAACCACCCCACCTAGTTTTTAATGTTATTTTTATGCATTTGTACTCCTATAAATAGGGTGTTCTTCTCCTTCATAAGACAGATTATTATTGATTGAGTATATCATACTTTGAGAGTTCTTTTGAACCTTTGTTCTTGTGCTTTGAGATTTATCTTTCAACCTTTACTAGTTCATAGTTCAAGGTAGTAAGATTACTTCTCTTTTGTGATATCTTTGATTCCTTTGTGGTATTCTTAGAAGGCGATTAATACTAGTATTAATTGTTGTCTCAAGTTACTCGTAAAGTGGTCAAGATCCGAATCTATTGTTTTGATTTGCTTTTTAAGTAAAGGCGTTTGATTTCTTTCATAAATCAAGACGTTGTTACTTTGATCTTGTCAAGGCTATAGAACTTGCGTTCTTGAAAGTTCTCGGAATCCTTTCCTTGAATCTTTCCCATATCCTTTATTTTCGTCTCTTTAATTCTAGTTGTTCAATTCCTGTTGTTATTGCTTCCGCATTTACTTCTCAAATTCTTACTCTAGTTTGGATTCCCAACCTAGTTGTTATCAATAAGTCAATTTGACTAATATGATTGTAGTCATAACAGATTGGGAGTAATGTAATACGGTTGTAGTAGGACGTATCAGCCTACGACAACCACATAAGTCCATTTCACTAATACGATTGTAGTAAGAGGACTTTCCGTTTATATATCGTGGTTGTTATTTAGTAATTGACCTTGAATGAATATGATTTCATTCATATACTCGGACGCATCGGCCTACGACAACCACATAAGTCCATTTGACTAATACTATTGTAGTCATAACAGATTGGGAGTACTGTAATACGATTGTAGTAGGACGCATCGTCCTACGACAACCACATCAGTCTATTTGACTAATACGATTGTAGTAATAGGACCTTCCGTTTATATATCGTGGTTGTTATTTAGTAATTGACCGTCTATGAATATTATTTCATTCATATAGTTAGACGCATCGGCCTACGACAACCACATAAGTCCATTTGACTAATACAATTGTAGTCATAACTGATTGGGAGTAATGTAATACGATTGTAGTAGGACGCATCTGCCTATGACAACCACATAAGTCCATTTGACTAATACATTGTAGTCATAACAGATTGGGAGTATTGTAATACGATTGTAGTAGGACGCATCGGCCTACGACAACCACATAAGTCCATTTGACTAATACGATTGTATAAATAGGACCTTCCGTTTATATATCGTGGTTGTTATTTAGTAATTGACCATCTATGAATATTATTTCTTTTATATTCTAGGACGCATCGGCCTACGACAACCACATATGTCCATTGGACTAATACGATTGTAGTAATAGGACCTTTTGTTTATATATCGTGGTTGTTATTTAGTAATTGACTGTCTGTGGATATTATTTCATTAATATACTAGGACGCATCGGTCTACGACAACCACATAAGTCCATTTGACTAATACGATCGTAGTCATAACAGATTGGGAGTAATGTAATACGATTGTAGTCATAGGACCTTCCGTTTATATATCTTATTGGGAGTAATGTCATATGTTCATACTAGGGTGCATCGGCCAATGACATCACATAAGTCCATTTGACTAATACGATTGTAGTCATAATAGATTGAATGAATATGATTTCATTCATATACTAGGACGCATCGGCCTACACAACCACATAAGTCCAGTTGACTAATACGATTGTAGTCATAACAGATTGGGAATAATGTAATATGATTGTAGTAGGACGCATCGGCCTACGACAACCACATAAGTCCATTTGACTAATACGATTGTAGTAATAGGACCTTTCGTTTATATATCATGGTTGTTATTTAGTAATTGACCGTCTATGAATATTATTTCATTCATATACTAAGACGCATCGGCCTACGATACCCACATAAGTCCATTTCACTAATACGATTGTAGTCATAATAGATTGGGAGTGCTGTAATACGATTGTAGTAGGATGCATTGGCATACGACAACCACATACTAGGACGCATCGGCCTACGACAACCACCTAAGTCCATTTGACTAACACGATTGTAGTCATAACAGATTGGGAGTAATGTAATACGATTGTAGTAGGATGCATCAGCCTACGACAACCACATAAGTCCATTTGACTAATACGATTGTAGTAATAGGACCTTCCGTTTATATACCGTGGTTGTTATTTAGTAATTGACCTTGAATGAATATGATTTCATTCATATACTCGGACGCAACGGCCTACAACAACCGCATAAGTCCATTTGACTAATACGATTGTAGTAATAGGACTTTCCATTTATATATTGTCGATGTTATTTAGTAATTGACCGTCTATGAGTCCATTTGACTAGTACGAGTAGTCATAACAGATTGGGAGTAATGTAATACGATTGTAGTCATAGGACCTTTCGTTTTTATATCGTATTGGGAGTAATGTCATACTTTCAAACTAGGACGCATCAGCCTACGACAATCACATAAGTCCATTTGACTAATACGATTGTAGTCATAATAGATTGAATGAATATGATTTCATTCATATACTATGACGCATCGGCCTACGACAACCACATAAGTCCATTTGACTAATACGATTGTAGTCTTACCAGATTCGGAGTAATGTAATACGATTGTAGTAGGACGCATCGGCCTACGACAAACACATAAGTCCATTTGACTAATATGATTGTAGTAATAGGACCTTTCGTTTATATATCTTGGTTGTTATTTAATAATTGACCGTCTATGAATATTATTTCATTCATATACTAAGACGCAACGGCCTATGACAACCACATAAGTGCGTTTGACTAATACGATTGTAGTCATAACAGATTGGGAGCAATGTAATACGATTGTAGTAGGACGCATCGTCCTACGACAACCACATATAAGAACGCATCGGCCTAGGACAACCGCATAAGTCCATTTCACTAATACGATTGTTTTCATAACAGATTGGGAGTAATGTAATACGATTGTAGTAGGACGCATCGGCCTACGACAACCACATAAGTCCATTTGACTAATACGATTTTAGTAATAGGACCTTCCGTTTATATGTTGTGATTGTTATTTAGTAATTGACCGTGAATGAATATGATTTCATTCATATACTAGGACGCATCGGCCTATGACAACCACATAAGTCCATTTGACTAATACAATTTTAGTCATAACAGATTGGGATTAATGTAATACGATGGTAGTAGGACGCATCGGCCTACGACAACCACATCAATCCATTTGACTAATACGATTGTAGTAATAGTGTCACGCCCCAATTCGAGGGACATGACCGGCGCCTGACCGGGTTGCCCCAGTCAAGCGGACCTGGGTGCCTTTCATTCCCACGCGTTATCCCTGTGATGACTGTTTCTCATTACCCAAATAAATTACTAATCATAATTGATTTCACATTAAACAAATAAAACGATACGAGTGATTCATTAACAAGATTTCAATTTTTACAACGCCCGACATAACACAGTATATATACATAGTTTACATGTCTACAGAGCCTCTAGGATACAAAAGGGAAATACAATACTTGCCGGTAACAAGGCTCCGGCTATACCTTACAAAACCGAAATGAAATCTAAACCGAGTGGCATGAACCACACAAGGCCCCAAGGAAGAAAGGGGGCTCACCAAAACGGGCAGTGGAAGGAGAAGGATATTACTGCCGATGAGCTGAAGTGCCTGCTACTGATCCACCTACAATCATAACACGAATGTAGCGTCCCCGGCAAAAGGGACGTCAGTACACTTGAATTGTACTGGTATGTATGGACAAACTTTGTCCCAAGTAAACTCAAGCCATTAAATTACATCAACAATTAATCAAGCCAGCCAACCATGTTTCCACATTTTCCTCAATTCAAATAATTCTCACACAAAGCACTTTCTACGATCAATCAATTTAACAATAACCAATCAATCACGTAAAGCACAAGTAGTCAAACAAAGGGGCAATCAGTGCCCCACAGGTTGCAAACTCTCCTGCTGTCTCCTTTCACAATTTCACATTATTGATTTATGTATCAATTTTCAATAGCGATTTCGATCGCTTTCCATCCTTATTGCCCCTGACCACCCTTATCACCCCAACCCACACCTTATTTCACCACGTTGCGGCGCGCAACACGACCCCGCCTTACAGTTGAAAACACAACAATTTCAAACAGCAGATAAGGTACTACACACAATTTCAACAAGTTCAAATAAGCAACTTACACATTGGTTCATGTTCTCAATTTCTTCTCAATTCAATATCACAACCATGTTACAATATTTCCACAATTCAAGAATATTCACACAATTCAAGTGTTTCATATCTTTCCAAAAGGAACCATATATGCCATAACAACAATTTTTCTCAGTTCTTTACCAATTCCAATTCCTTTGTCATCTTTCAATTCATATTTCAAACCATACCACATGTAGTTCAATCATCAACTGAATACCCAACAATGATATCGAAAAATCACATAAAATCTCTCAAATTAACACATGCCAAACAATTTCACACATATGGGCGATTTTACAAGAATCAAAATTAGCCATACATACCTGGTGATGAGTTTTCTTCCGTTAACTTCCTACTTTATGCTTACCCAAGCTATCTTACTCTTGCCAACCTTGTTCTTGAAGACTCTAACTTCTACTCACTTCTTTTTACTAGAAATCAAGTTCAATAATCATGCATGAGTGTGAAAATTCTATTTTTAAAAACTATTATATGCAAACCTCTCTTTACCCCATTAAAACTGAAAATCAAGAAAATAGTTAGGGTTTTTACCTTGAAAAGATTGGGGATGTTGAATCTTTGCCCTAGAATCCTTGGAATTAAGTAGTTGGAACAATCTTTGAAGATGAAGAACTTATCTCTCTAAAAACCCTCTCTTCTCTCTCTAATTTTGGTGAGATGATATGATAAAATGAAGAAGAAAGGTGTTATATTAAAGAAGAGATCGGGTCAAAATGTTACAAAAATCGGGGCCGGGGTCAATTATGCGGTGCACTATGCGACCGCAGAATCAACATGCGGTCCGCATAGTGACCGCAGAATGGCTCAAAAAATTACGCAGGTTCTGTTAAGACATGCGGTCACTATGCGGACCGCATGTTGATTCTGCGGTCGCAAAAGTGCACCGCAGATTGACATGCGATCGCATATCGACCGCACATTTGACACGGATTTGGGCAACTCTCTGGAATGATTTGCGGTCAGAATGCGGTCCGCATGTCAGGTTTGCGGTCGCATTCTTGAGCGCACATTTGACACTTTTTCGGAAAAATTATTTCTCTACATTTTTGAAACTTAAATCATTACCAAGGGTCCGAAACTTAAAATTATTCCTAATACTATTGTAGTCATAACAGATTGGGAGTAATGTAATACGATTGTAGTCATAGGACCTTTCGTTTTTATATCGTATTGGGAGTAATATCATACTTTCAAACTAGGACGCATCAGCCTACGACAATCACATAAGTCCATTTGACTAATACGATTGTAGTCATAATAGATTGAATGAATATGATTTCATTCATATACTATGACGCATCGGCCTACGACAACCACATAAGTCCATTTGACTAATACGATTGTAGTCTTACCAAATTCGGAGTAATGTAATACGATTGTAGTAGGACGCATCGGCCTACGACAAACACATAACTCCATTTGACTAATATGATTGTAGTAATAGGACCATTCGTTTATATATCTTGGTTGTTATTTAATAATTGACTGTCTATGAATATTATTTCATTCATATACTAAGACGCAAGGGCCTATGACAACCACATAAGTGCGTTTGACTAATACGATTATAGTCATAACAGATTGGGAGTAATGTAATACGATTGTAGTAGGACGCATCGTCCTACGACAACCACATACAAGGACGCATCGGCCTAGGACAACCGCATAAGTCCATTTGACTAATACGATTGTTTGCATAACAGATTGGGAGTAATGTAATACGATTGTAGTAGGACGCATCGGCCTACGACAACCACATAAGTCCATTTGACTAATACGATTTTAGTAATAGGACCTTCCGTTTATATGTCGTGATATGATTTCATTCATATACTAGGACGCATCGGCCTATGACAACCACATAAGTCCATTTGACTAATACGATTTTAGTCATAACAGATTGGGATTAATGTAATACGACAGTAGTAGGACGCATCGGCCTACGACAACCACATCAGTCCATTTGACTAATACGATTGTAGTAATAGGACCTTCTGTTTATATATCATGGTTGTTGTTTAGTAATTGACCGTCTATGAATATTATTTCATTCATATAGTAAGACGCATCGACCTACGACAACCACATCAGTCCATTTAACTAATACGATTGTAGTAATAGGACCTTCTGTTTATATATCATGATTGTTGTTTAGTAATTGACCGTCTATGAATATTATTTCATTCATATAGTAAGACGCATCGACCTACGACAACCACATAAGTCCATTTGACTAATACGATTGTAGTCATAACTGATTGGGAGTAATGTAATACGATTGTAGTAGGACGCATCGGCCTACGACAACCACATAAGTCCATTTGACTAATACATTGTAGTCATAACAGATTGGGAGTAATGTAATACGATTGTAGTAGGACGCATCGGACTACGACAATCACATAAGTCCATTTGACTAATATGATTGTATTAATAGGACCTTCCGTTTATATATCGTGGTTGTTATTTAGTAATTGACCATCTATGAATATTATTTCATTTATATTCTAGGACGCATCAGCCTATGACAACCACATAAGTCCACTGGACTAATACGATTGTAGAAATAGGACCTTATGTTTATATATCGTGGTTCTTATTTAGTAATTGACTGTCTATGAATATTATTTCATTTATATACTAGGACGCATCGGCCTACGACAACCACACAAGTCCATTTGACTAATACTATTGTAGTCATAACAGATTGGGAGTAATATAATACGATTGTAGTCATAGGACCTTTCGTTTATATATCTTATTGGGAGTAATGTCATATGTTCATACTAGGACGCATCGGACTACGACAATCACATAAGTCCATTTGACTAATACGATTGTAGTCATAACAGATTGAATGAATATGATTTCATTTATATACTAGGACGCATCGACCTACGACAACAACATAAGTCCAGTTGACTAATACGATTGTAGTCATAACAGATTGAGAATAATGTAATACGATTGTGGTAGGACGCATCGGCCTACGACAACCACATAAGTCCGTTTGACTAATACGATTGTAGTAATAGGACCTTCCGTTTATATATTGTGGTTGTTATTTAGTAATTGACCTTTGAATGAATATGATTTCATTCATATACTTGGACGCATCGGCCAACCACATAAGTCCATTTGACTAATACGATTGTAGTCATAACAGATTGAATGAATATGATTTCATTCATATACTAGGACGCATCGGCCTACGACAACCACATAAGTCCATTTAACTAATACGATTGTAGTCATAGGACCTTCCGTTTATATATCGTGATTGTCATTTAGTAATTGACCATCTATGAATATTATTTCATTCATATACTAGGACGCATCGGCCTACGACAATCACATAAGTCCATTTGACTAATACGATTATAGTCATAAAAGATTGGAAGTAATGTAATACGATTGTAATCATATGACCTTTCGTTTATCTATCTTATTGGGAGTAATGTCATATATTGATACTAGGACGCATCGGCCTACGACAATCACATAAGTCCATTTGACTAATACGATTGTAGTCATAACAGATTGAATGAATATGATTTCATTTATATACTAGGACGCATCGGCCTATGACAACCATATAAGTCCAGTTGACTAATACGATTGTAGTCATAACAGATTGAGAATAATGTAATACGATTGTGGTAGGACGCATTGGCCTACGACAACCACATAAGTCCATTTGACTAATACGATTGTAGTAATAGGTCCTTTCGTTTATATATCATGGTTGTTATTTAGTAATTGACTCATCTACATATGTCCATTTGACTAATATAATTGTAGTAAGATGCATCGGCCTACGACAACCACTAAGTCCATTTGACTAATACGATTGTAGTAATAGGACCTTCCGTTTATATATCGTATTGGGAGTAACGTCATACGTTCATACTAGGACGAATCGGCCTACAACAACCACATAAATCCATTGGACTAATACGATTGTAGTAATAGGACCTTCCGTTTATATATCCTGGTTGTTATTTAGTAATTGACCGTGAATGAATATGATTTCATTCATATACTAGGATGCATTGGCCTACGACAATCACATAAGTCCATTGGACTAATACGATTGTAATCATAGGAACTTCCGTTTATATATCGTGGTTGTTATTTAGTAACTGACCGTGAATGAATATGATTTTATTCATATACTATGACGCATCTGATAACAACTAGGTCGGGAATCCAAACTAGAGTAAGAATTTGAGAAGTAAATGCGGAAGCAATAACAACAGAAATTGAACAACTAGAATTAAAGAGACGAAAATAAAGGATATGGGAAAGATTCTGATAACAACTAGGTCGGGAATCCAAACTAGAGTAAGAATTTGAGAAGTAAATGCGAAAGCAATAACAACAGGAATTGAACAACTAGAATTAAAGAGACGAAAATAAAGGATATGGGAAAGATTCAAGGAAAGAATTTCGAGAACTTTCAAGAACGCAAGTTCTATAGCCTTGACAAGATCAAAGTAACAACGTCTTGATTTATGAAAGAAATCAAACGCCTTTACTTAAAAGCAAATCAAAACAATAGATTCGGATCTTGACCACTTTACGAGTAACTTGAGACAACAATTAATACTAGTATTAATCGCCTTCTAAGAATACCACAAAGGAATCAAAGATATCACAAAAGAGAAGTAATCTTACTACCTTGAACTATGAACTAGTAAAGGTTGAAAGATAAATCTCAAAGCACAAGTAACAAAGGTTCAAAAGAACTCTCAAAATATGATATACTCACTCAAAATAATAATCTGCCTTATGAAGCAGAAGAACACACTATTTATAGTAGTACAAAGGCATAAAAATAACATTAAAAACTAGGTGGGGTGGTGGTAGTGGAAAACACAATTATTACAATGAGGTAGGTGGTTGCTAATGTCTAAGAAAAGTCTTTGGTAGGTGAGGGGCGGCCAAGACTCTTTGGGGCAGATTTGGGCCTTAAAACAACTTGTTTTGGGCCATTTGTTTGGACTCCAATTGGGCTGTTCATGTATCACCTCTTTCTGGACTCTCTTAAGCTCATTTTGAGCCCATTTGGTGACTCCATGGGCAGATTTGTGTAACCAAATCTTCCTCCTCTTGGACTTCAATTTGAGCAACCAAATAGTTGTAAAACTTAGACAACTCTTCTCCTTTGGGCATGAGCTCTTCCTCCATAGTTAGAAGCTTCTTTATTTGCCATTGAAGTCCAGCAACCTTAGTTTGCAATTCCTTAGCTTGAGATCTTGTAAATGGCCTTCTTGGAGCTTCCAAAACTCTATCCTTATCAGTGATGCTATCATTCCCCTCTTCTTGAAAAGAATTCGTCCCCGAATTCGATCCTACGTCAAACAAAGATAAGTCAGCAACATTGAATGTAGCACTTACTTGAAACTCACCAGGAAGGTCCAACTTGTAAGCATTGTTTCCAATCCTTTCAAGGACTTGAAAGGGGCCATCTCCTCTAGGATGCAACTTTGACTTCCTTTTGGAAGGAAATCTCTCCTTTCTAAAGTGAACCCAAACTAAATCTCCAGGTTTAAAAATAACTTGTTTTCGACCCTTATTCTTTCTCAAGGCGGTTTGCTCATTTTTCTTCTCAATTGCAAGCCTTGTTTGCTCATGAATTTTTTTCATCATCTCAGCCTTCGTCCTACCATCAAGACTAGCAATATCATTAGTAGGTAATGGTAATAAATCAAGTGGAGTAGAGGGATTAAAGCCATAAACAACTTCAAAAGGAGACATACCTGTAGAAGAATGGATTGTTCTATTGTAAGCAAATTCAATCATAGGTAAGTGATCTTCCCATAAAGTTAATTTACCTTTCAAAACAGCCCTCAACATGTTTCCTAAGGTTCTATTAACTACTTCAGTTTGTCCATCAGTTTGTGGGTGACAAGAAGTGGAAAACAACAATTTAGTGCCTAACTTCCCCCAAAATACACGCCAGAAGTGACTCAAAAACTTTGCATCCCTATCACTAACAATAGTTCTAGGTATACCATGCAATTTCACAATCTCTTTTACAAAAAGATTAGCAACATGTGAGGCATCATTAGTCTTTAAACAAGGAATAAAACGAGCCATCTTGGAGAACCTATCTACCACAACAAATATACTATCCTTACCATACCTTGTTCTAGGCAAACCTAACACAAAATCCATAGATATATCAATCCAAGGTGAAGTAGGAACAGGTAATGGCGTGTAAAGACCATGTGGTAACACTTTAGATTTAGCTTGTTTACATTCCAAACACTTGTGTGCACATTCTTTCAACATCTTTTCTCATTCCAGGCCAAAAGAAATTTTCAGCAAGTATGTCTAATGTCTTTGGGACCCCAAAGTGTCCCATAAGCCCTCCACAATGTGCTTCCCTTACAAATACTTCACGTAAAGAGCAATTAGGGATACACAACTTATTTTCCTTAAAGAGAAACCCATCTTGTAGGTTAAACCTATCAAGAGGACCCAACTTACAATCTGCAAAAGTTTTGCCAAAATCAACATCATTAGCATAAAGTTCCTTGATTTGATCAAAACCCATCAATTTAGAAGTGAGGGTAGAAACTAAGACATACCTCCTTGAAAGTGCATCAGCAACAACATTCTCTTTCCCTTGTTTGTAAGAAATTACATAAGGAAAAGTTTCAATAAATTCAACCCACTTAGCATGCCTTCTACTAAGCTTACCTTGACTTTTCAAGTATTTCAAGGATTCATGGTCAGTTTTAATGACAAACTCCCTTGGCCACAAGTAATGTTGCCATGTGGCTAAAGCCCTTACCAAAGCATAAAGCTCTTTGTCATAAGTTGAATAGTTCAATGTGGCTCCATTCAACTTCTCACTAAAGTAGGCAATAGGTTTAGAATCTTGCATCAAAACAGCACCTATTCCCTTGCCAGAAGCATCACATTCAATTTCAAAAGATTTAGAAAAATCAGGCAATTGTAATAACGGAGCAGAACATAACTTTTCTTTCAACAAGTTAAAAGCATCATCTTGTTCTTTTCCCCATTTAAAAATCCTATCCTTTTTGATAACTTCAGTTAAAGGAGAAGCAATGGTGCTAAAGTCTCTCACAAACCTCCTATAAAAACTAGCAAGTCCATGAAAACTCCTAACTTCAGTTACACTCTTAGGTTTAGGCCATTCTTTAATTGCTTTGATTTTCTCTTCATCAACCTCAACACCCTTAGAGCTAACCACAAAACCCAAGAAAATCACACGATCCACATAAAAAGTACACTTTTTAAGATTAGCAAATAACAAATGCTTTCTAAGAACTTCAAAAACTTGTCTTAGGTGTTCTACATGCTCTTCTAAAGTATTAGAAAAGACCAAGATATCATCGAAGTACACCACAACAAATTTTCCATGAAAATCCTTAAAAACATGATTCATTAATCTCATGAAAGTGCTAGGTGCATTAGTCAAGCCGAAAGGCATAACTAACCACTCATAAAGCCCATATTTGGTCTTAAAAGCAGTTTTCCATTCATCTCCTGGATTCATTCGAATCTGATGGTAACCACTTTTTAGATCAATTTTAGAAAAGATTTTGGATCCATGTAATTGATCCAACATGTCATCAAGACGAGGAATAGGGTGGCGATACTTTACCGTAATCTTGTTGATTGCTCTACAATCCACGCACATCCTCCAAGTTCCATCCTTTTTGGGTACCAATAGGACCGGAACAGAGCAAGGGCTCATGCTCTCTCTCACAAAGCCTTTCTCAAGCAACTCCTCAACTTGCCTTTGAAGTTCCTTTGTCTCTTCTGGATTACTCCTATAGGCTGGCCTATTTGGGATTTGTGATCCAGGTACAAAATCAATTTGATGCTCAATGCCACGTAAAGGTGGTAATCCACTAGGAATATCTTCTGGAAAGACATCTTCAAAATCCTGCAAAAGAGAAGAAATACTACTTGGCAAAGAAGAAGTTAGCAACTCAGAGTTAATCAAAGCCTCTTTGTAAGTAAGTAGTATTATGGGCAGCCCCTCTTTTCTTGCATTTAAACACTCTTTGGCTTTTATATATAAACTCTCTCTTTTTCTTTCCTTAGCCTCTTTCCTCTCACCAAGACTGTCTATTTTTTTATTCGAACCCTCTTTTATCTCTTCTCTCAAATTGCTGCCCTCTCTCTCTTTCTTTTCTTTTTCCTCAAGCTCACTTTTTATCCCTCCCCTTGACTTTCCCATTGTCTCCTTTAATCTCTTCTGATCTTCAAACACTTGAGAAGGAGATAAAGGTGCAAGAGTAAATTTCCTGCCATTTAGTTCAAGCGAATATCTATTCTTTCTCCCATCATGAAAAACATTCCTGTCATACTGCCAAGGACGACCCGGTAATATATGACAAGCTTGCATAGGCACTATGTCACAAAGAATATCATCCTCATATCTACCAACGTTAAATGAAATCATACACTGTTTATTTACCTTTAGTTCACCACTATCATTTAACCATTGGAGTCTATAGGGAGTAGGGTGTTTCATGCATGCAAGTCCCAGTTTTTCCACAAAGTATGAACTAACCACATTAGCACAACTACCACTATCAATGATCATAGAGCAAGTTTTTCCTTTTATCCCACACCTAGTATGGAATATATTCTCTCTTTGTGCTTCACTATTGCTTCCTAAATTGATAGTCATAATCCTCCTAACTACCCCAACCATTCCATCATTAGGTAGTTCTAAATCACCTTCATCACTCATATCTCCCTCTTCATCTCCCTCACTCTTTTCACTCTCATATCCTCCATCTTCTTTTAGAATGATGTTCCTTCTACTTGGACATTCATGCATCATATGTCCCCTTCCTTTACATTTATGACACTGAATAGAACTAGAAGGTGTAAAAGGTTTAGGGTTGAAGGTTTTACCTCCCTCTTTGTTCTCCAGTTTACCTTTTCCCTTGTCTTCTTGAGGCCGAGAAAAATTCTTCATCTCATGATTTGACCATGGTTTCTTAGGCATGGTGCTTGTTCGATATCTCCATGAGCCAGTTTGCTTTCTTTTATTTTGATTTTCTACCTTTATACACAAATCAACTAACTCATCTATTGTTACATATTGCTGTAATTCAACTACATCAGCTATTTCCTTATTTAAACCATTTAAAAACCTAGCCATTGTAGCCTCTTCTTCCTCCATACAATTAGCTTGGATCATAGCTATATCCATAGCCTTAAAGTAATCATCTACTGACATGGATCCTTGCTTCAATGTTTGAAGACGTAGTTGTAGCTCTCTTTGAAAGTGTGATGGTACGAATCTCTTCCTCATCACCCTTTTAGCCTCCGTCCAAGTAGCAATTGGTGCTTGTCCTTCTTGCAGTCGATCCCTATTAAGCTTTTTCCACCAAATAGAAGCATAATCAGAAAACTCAACAACGGCAAGTTTAACCTTCTTACCTTCAGAGTAGTTGTGACAGTCAAAGATTGCTTCAACCTTTCTCTCCCAATCAAGATACAAGTCCGGATCCCTTGTTCCCTTGAAAGATGGCATCTGCATCTTTATATTACTTATATTATCATCCTCTATCCTACCTCTTTGTCCCCTCCTATCTCCTCTCACCCTATCAAAATCAATATCATTAAAATCATCAATAAAGTTTGCTTGATTTACAATAGGAGCATGGGGTACATTTCTTCTAGCAGGTGGCCTAACATTATTATCCCTCCTAAGTTCAGCTATTGTATCATTTTGATCCGCAATGGTATCCCTCATTTCTTGGAGTTGGAGATTCAGCCTTTCAAACTGTTGATGCATGGCTTGCAAGGTAAAATCATTCCTTGCTTTGATTTCAGCTTCTTGGAGAACCAGTCGTTCATTATCACTACCTGTATGTGACATCTTTAAAAATTGTATCATACAAAGCATGCCAACTCACATCTTGTCTGTCCTAGATCCACCAAACAATGTCATTGAGCATCTCCATAAGACATTTGCAAGATTTTTTTGGAGTAACAAGGAAGAAGGAAGAAGTAGGCATTGGACAAAGTGGCAGAACTTATGTCTGCCAAAGGAAGAAGGTGGTGTAGGTTTCAGATCTCTCTTTGATGTGTCTAAAGCCATGTTTGCAAAGCTATGGTGGAGATTCAGGACAACAAAATCACTATGGTCCAACTACATGTGGAACAAATATTGCAAGAAAGAGGCACCTACTGTGGTTCAATATAGGAAGAATGGTTCTCATGTTTGGAGAAAAATATTGAAAGCCAGAGATGAAGTCGAGCATGAAATATTTTGGGAGATGAACAGGGGAGCTACTAATATATGGCATGAAAATTGGACTGGATTGGGGCCTTTGTATCATGTAGTCCCTTCAGATTTTCACATCAATGAGGAGCTTCGGGAGGTGGCAGACTTAAGAGAAGAAGAGCAGTGGAATGATGCACTGTTGAATCAAACTTTTCCAGCAGATATTGTAAATCACATCCGAGAAGAAGTACAGTTTATGCCTACTGATGAGTACTGGGACACTCCAAGGTGGATGCCTTCAACATCAGGAAAATTTACGGTGAGTAGTGCTTGGAAAATACTGAGACATAGAGAACCAGTTAGTTCAGAATATGCAAGGCTATGGACAAAAGGACTGCCCTTCAAAATCTCATTCTTTTGCTGGAGAGTTTGGAAAGGAAAGGTTCCAACAAATGATATATGGAGAAATGGAGGACATATGGTGGTTTCTAAATGCTGGTGCTGTCTTTCACCTAGAGAAGACTCTTTTCAGCATCTTTTCTTGCACGGTGATACTGCACAAAAAGTGTGGAGTACATTTAGCCAGGCTGCAGGTTTAATGATCAACATGATACAAGTGCATCAAATTATAAGGGAGTGGTGGAATGCTAAATGTTGTCCCAAGCTGAAACCTTTGTTTCAGGCAGTCCCTGCAGCTATTCTATGGGAGATATGGAAGAGGAGAAATACAATGAAACATGGAGGCTCAGTGTCTTGTAGGAGGGTTATTCATGAAGTAAATAGGACACTGCATTATTTGGCTAAGGTAAGATATCCATGGCTCACTGGGATTCCAATGTTGTGGCCAGATATGATCAAATTCTTCGAGCAATACAAGCCGGTTATAGTGACAAGAAGAGTAGCATGGCAGACTCCATATGATAGATGGTTCAAATGCAACACCGATGGTGCATCGAGGGGGAATCCAGGCCTTAGCTCTTTTGGTTTTTGTGTGAGGGATCACAATGGAGATATGATTTTTGCTAGTGCAAGGGAGATAGGTGAAACAACAAACATAGTAGCAGAGGCAAAGGCAATAGTACATGGGCTGTCATACTGTGTGGAGAAGGAGTTACACCCATTGATCCTGGAAACTGACTCGTTGGTGATGAAAAAAGTGATTGAAGATGAATGGGAGGTACCATGGAGTATAGCAGCAGATGTGAAAAAGATCAAGGACTTCAAGAGGACATACAATGTCATATTTCAGCATGTACTAAGGGAGGGAAACACAGTAGCAGACTATTTAGCTAACTTGGTTTTTTCTTTTGCAGGTACAGTTAACTTTCATTCATTTCAAGAATTACCAGCTAAAGGAAAAGCATTGATCAACATGGACAAAGCTCAAATTCCTAATTTAAGAGTTCGAATTGCCAAAAGAAAAGCACCAGACTAATGGAGAGGCAACCATCGTCAGCACTGTGCTATTTAACTTACTGGAGGTTGTTAAATCACTGCTCAGTGGTATCAGCATGTATTCATGCTCAATCTGAGAGTGTTTTGATAATTTTCAGGAAGGGAGTGTGCACAGTAAAGGTTTCACTAGATGAGCAGATCAATTGTGAAAGCAATACATGCAGGAACATCATGAGCATTATTTGCGGGATCATTTGTTTTGGCATGGGAATGGAGATAGTATTAGCTATTCTAATTACCAGTAACATCAATTGGCTTCTGTTGATTTCACCGATTCATCGAAAAGGATTAAGTTTGAAGGTTTTGCAGCACACCATAAAAATCATAACAATTCCTTGGAACTCACGATCATTCACAGACATGGTATGGTTTCTGAGCAGTTTTGGACACTTTGACATGAGTTACATTGGAAGATCAACTGTGTTATTGCTAGGCATGGTATGCACTCGAACTACATTGTCTCATCGAACAAGGACATATATGAAAATGGAAGTTACAACAGCCATTTGGAATTCGCGATTACATACTGTTATGTTATGGCTGCTTTATATGTTTGGAATATGTTGGATATTGCTGTGTCATTTTCCAGTGGTATTAGTATGTTTTCATACTCAGTCTGGAGATGATATAGTAGTAGACAATATATATGTGCTATGGTTATTGCAGGAAATCGAGGCAAGAGGTGAAAAGCACACAGGCAGCATCATCATCAGCATCATTGGTTGGGCTTTTCTGCATTGCAATGACAAAGATACACTGTTAGATAGCTCAAGGGACACGCTCACTTGGTTTGATTCAAGTACACTAGTTCATCGAATATCAACAATCATGGCATACAACATGGAAGCTACAACAGATACTTGGAGTTCACGATCGACTAGTGTCAAGATATGGCTTATTTCTGTGTTTGGAATATATTGGATATTATTATGTCATTTTTCAGTGGTATTAGTGTGGTTCCACACTCATTCTGGAGGTGACATAGTAGTATACAATGTACAAGGGCAACATATACTAAAGGTGATTGAGACAATATCTTTTCATTGCAGTGAATTATCGGATGGGAAGTCAATTCTTGTTCCTATACTGTGGTACTCTTGGATCGACTTGATCATTGCCTACACTCCGCATACCTTGGCACCTGGTGAGAGCTTGAGTGGTGCTACATGGTACTTGAAATGGGCAGGAGAAGTCAATCATAGCTGCAGGACATGGAAATATTCATTTAGACTTCATGTTATAGATGATATTAGTTTTCCGATTAGATTCTATGTTTACATAGATTTATTTCACAGTCTACTGGTAGTAGCAGGACAAATTGTATCCTTTTGGACCCGGATTGGGATTTTTAATCGTTTATTTATATATTAGCCACTAGGTACAATGCCTAGTGGTATATTTTGTTTTTTTTCTCTCGAAATAACCTTTGAACAAGTACTTTATAGATTTATAGTTAAACCTAACTTGTATGTAGTTCTTAGTAGTAAAACTCAGATTTTTCTTTTGTTTTTTTTTTTGGAACAATTAAAAGAAGCAAGAACCAAATCCTAGAACTTTTAGGCTCGGTTGAAATAAGACACGAACAAAAAGGAAAGAATATAAATGTGTAGAATACAGAGAGTAACAAAATCAAGGATCCCCTCTTCTTGTTTCCTTTGTTAATTTTTGGAAACACTTAGATACAAAAGTTATATCCTGGAGAGTAAACAATTGTATTTCTTCTTGTTTTAAATTGGATTTCGTTTTTTTTTGTTTTTTTTTTTGTTTTTTTTTGTTTTGTTTTCAAAATATCCCAAGAATTATCAAGAACGAAATCTTGATAGAACCGCTCTGGATACCACTTGATAACAACTAGGTCGGGAATCCAAACTAGAGTAAGAATTTGAGAAGTAAATGCGGAAGCAATAACAACAGGAATTGAACAACTAGAATTAAAGAGACGAAAACAAAGGATACGGGAAAGATTCAAGGAAAGAATTCCGAGAGCTTTCAAGAACGCAAGTTCTATAGCCTGACAAGATCAAAGTAACAACGTCTTGATTTATGAAAGAAATCAAACGCCTTTACTTAAAAGCAAATCAAAACAATAGATTCGGATCTTGACCACTTTACGAGTAACTTGAGACAACAATTAATACTAGTATTAATCGCCTTCTAAGAATACCACAAAGGAATCAAAGATATCACAAAGAGAAGTAATCTTACTACCTTGAACTATGAACTAGTAAAGGTTGAAAGATAAATCTCAAAGCACAAGTAACAAAGGTTCAAAAGAACTCTCAAAATATGATATACTCACTCAAAATAATAATCTGCCTTATGAAGCAGAAGAACACACTATTTATAGTAGTACAAAGGCATAAAAATAACATTAAAAACTAGGTGGTGTGGTGGTAGTGGAAAACACAATTATTACAATGAGGTAGGTGGTTGCTAATGTCTAAGAAAAGTCTTTGGTAGGTGAGGGGCGGCCAAGACTCTTTGGGGCAGATTTGGGCCTTAAAACAACTTGTTTTGGGCCATTTGTTTGGACTCCAATTGGGCTGTTCATGTATCACCTCTTTCTGGACTCTCTTAAGCTCATTTTGAGCCCATTTGGTGACTCCATGGGCAGATTTGTGTAACCAAATCTTCCTCCTCTTGGACTTCAATTTGAGCAACCAAATAGTTGTAAAACTTAGACAACTCTTCTCCTTTGGGCATGAGCTCTTCCTCCATAGTTAGAAGCTTCTTTATTTGCCATTGAAGTCCAGCAACCTTAGTTTGCAATTCCTTAGCTTGAGATCTTGTAAATGGCCTTCTTGGAGCTTCCAAAACTCTATCCTTATCAGTGATGCTATCAGATTCAAGGAAAGAATTCCAAGAACTTTCAAGAACGCAAGTTCTATAGCCTTGACGAGATTAAAGTAACAACGTCTTGATTTATGAAAGAAATGAAACTCCTTTACTTAAAAAGCAAATCAAAACAATAGATTCGGATCTTGACCATTACGAGTAACTTGAGACAACAATTAATACTCGTATTAATCGCCTTCTAAGAATACCACAAAGGAATCAAAGATATCACAAAAGAGAAGTAATCTTACTACCTTGAACTATGAACTAGTAAAGGTTGAAAGATAAATATCAAAGCACAAGTAACATGGGTTCAAAAGAACTCTCAAAGTATGTTATACTCAATCAATAATAATCTCTCTTATGAATGAGAAGAACACCCTATTTATAGGAGTACAAAGGCATAAAAATAATATTAAAAAAACTAGGTGGGGTGGTTGTAATAGTAAACATAATTATTACAATAAGATAGGTGGTTGCTAAAGTCTAAGAAAAGTCATGGTTAGGTGAGGGGCGGCCAAGACCTTATGGGGCAGAATTATGCCTTAAAACAACTAGTTTGAGCCATTTGTTTGGACTCCAATTGGGCTCCTTTTGTAGTACCTCCTTTTGGACTTCTTTTAAGTTCATTTTGAGCCATTTTGGTGTACTCCAAGTGCTGATTTGGGTGATGATAACAACTAGGTCGGGAATCCAAACTAGAGTAAAAATTTGAGAAGTAAATGCGGAAGCAATAACAACAGGAATTGAACAACTAGAATTAAAGAGACAAAAATAAAGGATATGGGAAAGATTCAAGGAAAGAATTCCGAGAACTTTCAAAAACGCAAGTTCTATAGCCTTGACAAGATCAAAGTAACAACGTCTTCATTTATGAAAGAAATCAAACGCCTTTCCTTAAAAAGCAAATCAAAGCAATAGATTCGGATTTTGACCACTTTACGAGTAACTTGAGACAACAATTAATACTAGTATTAATCGCCTTCTAAGAATACCACAAAGGAATCAAAGATATCACAAAAGAGAAGTAATCTTACTACCTTGAACTATGAACTAGTAAAGGTTGAAAGATAAATCTCAAAGCACAAGTAACAAAGGTTCAATAGAACTCTCAAAGTATGATATACTCAATCAATAATAATTTGTCTTATGAAGGAGAAGAACACCCTATTTATAGGAGTACAAAGGCATAAAAATAACATTAAAAACTTGATGGGGTGGTTGAAGTGGAAAACACAATTATTACAATGAGGTAGGTGGTTGCTAAAGTCTAAGAAAAGTCTTTGGTAGGTGAGGGGCGGCCAAGACCCTTTGGGGCAGATTTGGGCCTTTAAACAACTAGTTTTGGGCCATTTGTTTGGACTCCAATTGGGCTGCTCTTGTAACACCTCTTTCTGAAACTCATTTAAGCTCATTTTAAGCCCATTTGGTGACTCTATGGGCAGATTTGGGTAACCAAATCTTCCTCCTCTTGGACTTCAATTTGAGCAAGCAAATAGTTGTAAAACTTCAACTACTCTTCTCCTTTGGGCATGAGCTCTTCCTCCATAGTTAGAAGCTTCTTTATTTGCCATTGAAGTCCAGCAACCTTAGTTTGCAATTCCTTAGCTTGAGATCTTGTAAATGGCCTTCTTGGAGCTTCCAAAACTCAATTCTTATCAGTGATGCTATCATTCCCCTCTTCTTGTAAAGAATTCGTCCCCGAATTCGATCCTACGTCAAACAAAGATAAGTCAGCAACATTGAATGTTGCACTTACTTGAAACTCACCAGGAAGGTCCAACTTGTAAGCATTGTTTCCAATCCTTTCAAGGACGTGAAAGGGGCCATCTCCTCTAGGATGCAACTTTGACTTCCTATTGGAAGGAAATCTCTCCTTTCTAAAGTGAACCCAAACTAAATCTCCAGGTTTAAAAATAACTTGTTTTCGACCCTTATTCTTTCTCAAGGCGGTTTGCTCATTTTTCTTCTCAATTGCAAGCCTTGTTTGCTCATGAATTTTTTTCATCATCTCAGCCTTCGTCATACCATCAAGACTAGCAATATCATTAGTAGGTAATGGTAATAAATCAAGTGGAGTAAAGGGATTAAAGCCATAAACAACTTCAAAAGGAGACATACCTGTAGAAGAATGGATTGTTCTATTGTAAGTAAATTCAATCATAGGTAATTGATCTTCCCATGAAGTTAATTTACCTTTCAAAACAGCCCTCAACATGTTTCCTAAGGTTCTATTAACTACTTCAGTTTGTCCATCAGTTTGTGGGTGACAAGAAGTGGAAAACAACAATTTAGTGCCTAACTTCCCCCAAAATACACGCCAGAAGTGACTCAAAAACTTTGCATCCCTATCACTAACAATAGTTCTAGGTATACCATGCAATTTCACAATCTCTTTTACAAAAAGATTAGCAACATGTGAGGCATCATTAGTCTTTAAACAAGGAATAAAACGAGCCATCTTGGAGAACCTATCTACCACAACAAATATACTATCCTTACCATACCTTGTTCTAGGCAAACCTAACACAAAATCCATAGATATATCAATCCAAGGTGAAGTAGGAACAGGTAATGGCGTGTAAAGACCATGTGGTAACACTTTAGATTTAGCTTGTTTACATTCCAAACACTGTGTGCACATTCTTTCAACATCTTTTCTCATTCCAGGCTAAAAGAAATTTACAGCAAGTATGTCTAATGTCATTGGGACCCCAAAGTGTCCCAATAAGCCCTCAACAATGTGCTTCCCTTACAAATACTTCACGTAAAGACCAATTAGGGATACACAACTTATTTTCCTTAAAGAGAAACCCATCTTGTCGGTTAAACCTATCAAGAGGACCCAACTTACAATCTGCAAAAGTTTTGCCAAAATCAACATCATTAGCATAAAGTTCCTTGATTTGATCAAAACACATCAATTTAGAAGTGAGGGTAGAAACTAAGACATACCTCCTTGAAAGTGCATCAGCAACAACATTCTCTTTCCCTTGTTTGTAAGAAATTACATAAGGAAAAGTTTCAATAAATTCAACCCACTTAGCATGCCTTCTACTAAGCTTACCTTGACTTTTCAAGTATTTCAAGGATTCATGGTCAGTTTTAATGACAAACTCCCTTGGCCACAAGTAATGTTGCTGATAACAACTAGGTCGGGAATCCAAACTAGAGTAAGAATTTGAGAAGTAAATGCGGAAGCAATAACAACAGGAATTGAACAACTAGAATTAAAGAGACGAAAATAAAGGATATGGGAAAGATTCAAGGAAAGAATTCCGAGAACTTTCAAGAACGCAAGTTCTATAGCCTTGACAAGATCAAAGTAACAACGTCTTGATTTATGAAAGAAATCAAACGCCTTTACTTAAAAGCAAATCAAAACAATAGATTCGGATCTTGACCACTTTACGAGTAACTTGAGACAACAATTAATACAAGTATTAATCGCCTTCTAAGAATACCACAAAGGAATCAAAGATATCACAAAAGAAAAGTAATCTTACTACCTTGAACTATGAACTAGTAAAGGTTGAAAGATAAATCTCAAAGCACAAGTAACAAAGGTTCAAAAGAACTCTCAAAGTATGATATACTCACTCAATAATAATGTGTCTTATGAAGGGGAAGAACACCCTATTTATAGGAGTACAAAGGCATAAAAATAACATTAAAAACTAGATGGGGTGGTTGTAGTGGAAAACACAATTATTACAATGAGGTAGGTGGTTGCTAAAGTCTAAGAAAAGTCTTTGGTAGGTGAGGGGCGGCCAAGACCATTTGGAGCAGATTTGGGCCTTTAAACAACTAGTTTTGGGCCATTTGTTTGGACTCCAATTGGGCTGCTCTTGTAACACCTCTTTCTGGAACTCATTTAAGCTCATTTTGAGCCCATTTGGTGACTCCATGGGCAGATTTGGGTAACCAAATCTTCCTCCTCTTGGACTTCAATTTGAGCAACTAAATAGTTGTAAAACTTCGACAACTCTTCTCCTTTGGGCATGAGCTCTTCCTCCATAGTTAGAAGCTTCTTTATTTGCCATTGAAGTCCAGCAACCTTAGTTTGCAATTCCTTAGCTTGAGATCTTGTAAATGGCCTTCTTGGAGCTTTCAAAACTCTATCCTTATCAGTGATGCTATCATTCCCCTCTTCTTGAAAAGAATTCGTCCCCGAATTCGATCCTACGTCAAACAAAGATAAGTCAGCAACATTGAATGTAGCACTTACTTGAAACTCACCAGGAAGGTCCAACTTGTAAGCATTGTTTCCAATCCTTTCAAGGACTTGAAAGGGGCCATCTCCTCTAGGATGCAACTTTGACTTCCTTTTGGAAGGAAATCTCTCCTTTCTAAAGTGAACCCAAACTAAATCTCCAGGTTTAAAAATAACTTGTTTTCGACCCTTATTCTTTCTCAAGGCGGTTTGCTCATTTTTCTTCTCAATTGCAAGCCTTGTTTGCTCATGAATTTTTTTCATCATCTCAGCCTTCGTCCTACCATCAAGACTAGCAATATCATTAGTAGGTAATGGTAATAAATCAAGTGGAGTAAAGGGATTAAAGCCATAAACAACTTCAAAAGGAGACATACCTGTAGAAGAATGGATTGTTCTATTGTAAGCAAATTCAATCATAGGTAAGTGATCTTCCCATAAAGTTAATTTACCTTTCAAAACAGCCCACAACATGTTTCCTAAGGTTCTATTAACTACTTCAGTTTGTCCATCAGTTTGTGGGTGACAAGAAGTGGAAAACAAGAATTTAGTGCCTAACTTCCCCCAAAATACACGCCAGAAGTGACTCAAAAACTTTGCATCCCTATCACTAACAATAGTTTTAGGTATACCATGCAATTTCACAATCTCTTTTACAAAAAGATTAGCAACATGTGAGGCATCATTAGTCTTTAAACAAGGAATAAAACGAGCCATCTTGGAGAACCTATCTACCACAACAAATATACTATCCTTACCATACCTTGTTCTGGGCAAACCTAACACAAAATCCATAGATATATCAATCCAAGGTGAAGTAGGAACAGGTAATGGCGTGTAAAGACCATGTGGTAACACTTTAGATTTAGCTTGTTTACATTCCAAACACTGTGTGCACATTCTTTCAACATCTTTTCTCATTCCAGGCCAAAAGAAATTTTCAGCAAGTATGTCTAATGTCTTTGGGACCCCAAAGTGTCCCATAAGCCCTCCACAATGTGCTTCCCTTACAAATACTTCACGTTAAGAGCAATTAGGGATACAGAACTTATTTTCCTTAAAGAGAAACCCATCTTGTAGGTTAAACCTATCAAGAGGACCCAACTTACAATCTGCAAAAGTTTTGCCAAAATCAACATCATTAGCATAAAGTTCCTTGATTTGATCAAAACCCATCAATTTAGAAGTGATGGTAGAAACTAAGACATACCTCCTTGAAAGTGCATCAGCAACAACATTCTCTTTCCCTTGTTTGTAAGAAATTACATAAGAAAAAGTTTCAATAAATTCAACCCACATAGCATGCCTTCTACTAAGCTTACCTTGACTTTTCAAGTATTTCAAGGATTCATGGTCAGTTGTAATGACAAACTCCGTTGGCCACAAATAATGTTGCCATGTGGCTAAAGCCCTTACCAAAGCATAAAGCTCTTTGTCATAAGTTGAATAGTTCAATGTGGCTCTATTCAACTTCTCACTAAAGTAGGCAATAGGTTTAGAATCTTGCATCAAAACAGCACCTATTCCCTAGCCAGAAGCATCACATTCAATTTCAAAAGATTTAGAAAAATCAGGCAATTGTAATAACGGAGCAGAACATAACTTTTCTTTCAACAAGTTAAAAGCATCATCTTGTTCTTTTCCCCATTTAAAAATCTTATCCTTTTTGATAACTTCAGTTAAAGGAGAAGCAATGGTGCTAAAGTCTCTCACAAACCTCCTATAAAAACTAGCAAGTCCATGAAAACTCCTAACTTCAGTTACACTCTTAGGTTTAGGCCATTCTTTAATTGCTTTGATTTTCTCTTCATCAACCTCAACACCCTTAGAGCTAACCACAAAACCCAAGAAAATCACACGATCCACATAAAAAGTACACTTTTTAAGATTAGCAAATAACAAGTGCTTTCTAAGAACTTCAAAAACTTGTCTTAGGTGTTCTACATGCTCTTCTAAAGTGTTAGAAAAGACCAAGATATCATCGAAGTACACCACAACAAATTTTCCATGAAAATCCTTAAAAACATGATTCATTAATCTCATGAAAGTGCTAGGTGCATTAGTCAAGCCGAAAGGCATAACTAACCACTCATAAAGCCCATATTTGGTCTTAAAAGCAGTTTTCCATTCATCTCCTGGATTCATTCGAATCTGATGGTAACCACTTTTTAGATCAATTTTAGAAAAGATTTTGGATCCATGTAATTGATCCAACATGTCGTCAAGACGAGGAATAGGGTGGCGATACTTTACCGTAATCTTGTTGATTGCTCTACAATCGACGCACATCCTCCAAGTTCCATCCTTTTTGGGTACCAATAGGACCGGAACAGAGCAAGGGCTCATGCTCTCTCTCACAAAGCCTTTCTCAAGCAACTCCTCAACTTGCCTTTGAAGTTCCTTTGTCTCTTCTGGATTACTCCTATAGGCTGGCCTATTTGGGATTTGTGATCCAGGTACAAAATCAATTTGATGCTCAATGCCACGTAAAGGTGGCAATCCACTAGGAATATCTTCTGGAAAGACATCTTCAAAATCCTGCAAAAGAGAAGAAATACTACTTGGCAAAGAAGAAGTTAGCAAATCAGAGTTAATCAAAGCCTCTTTGTAAGTAAGTAGTATTATGGGCAGCCCCTCTTTTCTTGCATTTAAACACTCTTTGGCTTTTATACATAAACTCTCTCTTTTTCTTTCCTTAGCCTCTTTCCTGTCACCAAGACTGTCTATTTTTTTATTCGAACCCTCTTTTATCTCCTCTCAAATTGCTGCCCTCTCTCTCTCTCTTTTCTTTTTCCTCAAGCTCACTTTTTATCCCTCCCCTTGACTTTCCCATTGTTTCCTTTAATCTCTTCTGATCTTCAAACACTTGAGAAGGAGATAAAGGTGCAAGAGTAAATTTCCTGCCATTTAGTTCAAGCGAATATCTATTCTTTCTCCCATCATGAAAAACATTCCTGTCATACTGCCAAGGACGACCCAGTATTTTTCAGTGGTATTAGTGTGGTTCCACACTCATTCTGGAGGTGACATAGTAGTATACAATGTACAAGGGCAACATCTACTAAAGGTGATTGAGACAATAGCTTTTCATTGCAGTGAATTCCTATACTGTGGTACTCTTGGATCGACTTGATCATTGCCTATACTCCGCATACCTTGGCACCTGGTGAGAGCTTGAGTGGTGCTACATGGTACTTGCAATGGGCAGGAGAAGTCAATCATAGCTGCAGGACATGGAAATATTCATTTAGACATCATGTTATAGATGATATTAGTTTTTTCTGATTAGATTCTATGTTTACATAGATTTATTTCATAGTCTACTGGTAGTATTTACACTGTTTATTTACCTTTAGTTCACCACTATCATTTAACCATTGGAATCTATAGGGAGTAGGGTGTTTCATGCATGCAAGTCCCAGTTTTTCCACAAAGTATGAACTAACCACATTAGCACAACTACCACTATCAATGATCATAGAGCAAGTTTTTCCTTTTATCCCACACCTAGTATGGAATATATTCTCTCTTTGTGCTTCACTATTGCTTCCTAAATTGATAGTCATAATCCTCCTAACTACCCCAACCATTCCATCATTAGGTAGTTCTAAATCACCTTCATCACTCATATCTCCCTCTTCATCTCCCTCACTCTTTTCACTCTCATATCCTTCATTTTCTTTTAGAATGATGTTCCTTCTACTTGGACATTCATGCATCATATGTCCCCTTCCTTTACATTTATGACACTGAATAGAACCAGAAGGTGTAAAAGGTTTAGGGTTGAAGGTTTTACCTCCCTCTTTGTTCTCCAGTTTACCTTTTCCCTTGTCTTCTTGAGGCCGAGAAAAATTCTTCATCTCATGATTTGGCCATGGTTTCTTAGGCATGGTGCTTGTTCGACATCTCCATGAGCCAGTTTGCTTTCTTTTATTTTGATTTTCTACCTTTATACACAAATCAACCAACTCATCTATTGTTACATATTGTTGTAATTCAACTACATCAGCTATTTCCTTATTTAAACCATTTAAAAACCTAGCCATTGTAGCCTCTTCTTCCTCCATACAATTAGCTTGGATCATAGCTATATCCATAGCCTTAAAGTAATCATCTACTGACATGGACCCTTGCTTCAATGTTTGAAGACGTAGTTGTAGCTCTCTTTGAAAGTGTGATGGTACGAATTTCTTCCTCATCACCCTTTTAGCCTCAGTCCAAGTAGCAATTGGTGCTTGTCCTTCTTGCAGTCGATCCCTATTAAGCTTTTTCCACCAAATAGAAGCATAATCAGAAAACTCAACAACAGCAAGTTTAACCTTCTTACCTTCAGAGTAGGTGTGACAATCAAAGATTGCTTCAACCTTTCTCTCCCAATCAAGATACAAGTCTGGATCCCTTGTTCCCTTGAAAGATGGCATCTGCATCTTTATATTACTTATATTATCATCCTCTATCCTACCTCTTTGTCCCCTCATATCTCCTCTCACCCTATCAAAATCAATATCATTAAAATCATCAATAAAGTTTGCTTGATTTACAATAGGAGCATGGGGTACATTTCTTCTAGCAGGTGGCCTAACATTATTATCCCTCCTAAGTTCAGCTATTGTATCATTTTGATCCGCAATGGTATCCCTCATTTCTTGGAGTTGGAGATTCAACCTTTCAAACTGTTGATGCATGGCTTGCAAGGTAAAATCATTCCTTGCTTTGATTTCAGCTTCTTGGAGAACCATTCGTTCATTATCACTACCTGTATGTGACATCTTTAAAAATTGTATCACACAAATTAGCTTCGTTTTTTTTTCTCTCGAAATAATCTTTGAACAAGTACTTTATAGATTTATAGTTAAACCTAACTTGTATGTAGTTTTTCTTTTGTTTTTTTGGGAACAATTAAAAGAAGAAAGAACCAAATCCTAGAACTTTTAGGCTCGGTTGAAATAAGACACGAACAAAAAGGAAAGAATATAAATGTGTAGAATACAGAGAGTAACAAAATCAAGGATCCCCTCTTCTTGTTTCCTTTGTTAATTTTTGGAAACACTTAGATACAAAAGTTATATCCTGGAGAGCAAGCAATTGTATTTCTTCTTGTTTTAAATTGGATTTCGTTTTTTTTGTTTTTTTTTGTCTTTTTTTTTTGTTTTTTTTTTTGTTTTTTTTTTGTTTTCTTTATCCCAAGAATTATCAAGAACGAAATCTTGATAGAACCGCTCCGATACCACTTGATAACAACTAGGTCGGGAATCCAAACTAGAGTAAGAATTTGAGAAGTAAATGCGGAAGCAATAACAACGGGAATTGAACAACTAGAATTAAAGAGACGAAAATAAAGGATATGAGAAAGATTCAAGGAAAGAATTTCGAGAACTTTCAAGAACGCAAGTTCTATAGCCTTGACAAGATCAAAGTAACAACGTCTTGATTTATGAAAGAAATCAAACGCCTTACTTAAAAGCAAATCAAAACAATAGATTCGGATCTTGACCACTTTACAAGTAACTTGAGACAACAATTAATACAAGTATTAATCGCCTTCTAAGAATACCACAAAGGAATCAAAGATATCACAAAAGAGAAGTAATCTTACTACCTTGAACTATGAACTAGTAAAGGTTGAAAGATAAATCTCAAAGCACAAGTAACAAAGGTTCAAAAGAACTCTCAGAGTATGATATACTCACTCAATAATAATGTGTCTTATGAAGGAGAAGAACACCCTATTTATAGGAGTACAAAGGCATAAAAATAACATTAAAAACTAGATGGGGTGGTTGTAGTGGAAAACACAATTATTACAATGAGATAGGTGGTTGCTAAAGTCTAAGAAAAGTCTTTGGTAGGTGAGGGGCGGCCAAGACCCTTTGGGGCAGATTTGGGCCTTTAAACAACTAGTTTTGGGCCATTTGTTTAAACAACTAGTTTTGGGCCATCTTGTAACACCTCTTTCTGGAACTCATTTAAGCTCATTTTGAGCCCATTTGGTGACTCCATGGGCAGATTTGGGTAACCAAATCTTCCTCCTCTTGGACTTCAATTTGAGCAACTAAATAGTTGTAAAACTTCGACAACTCTTCTCCTTTGGGCATGAGCTCTTTCTCCATAGTTAGAAGCTTCTTTATTTGCCATTGAAGTCCAGCAACCTTAGTTTGCAATTCCTTAGCTTGAGATCTTGTAAATGGCCTTCTTGGAGCTTCCAAAACTCTATCCTTATCAGTGATGCTATCATTCCCCTCTTCTTGAAAAGAATTCGTCCCCGAATTCGATCCTACGTCAAACAAAGATAAGTCAGCAACATTGAATGTAGCACTTACTTGAAACTCACCAGGAAGGTCCAACTTGTAAGCATTGTTTCCAATCCTTTCAAGGACTTGAAAGGGGCCATCTCCTCTAGGATGCAACTTTGACTTCCTTTTGGAAGGAAATCTCTCCTTTCTAAAGTGAACCCAAACTAAATCTCCAGGTTTAAAAATAACTTGTTTTCGACCCTTATTCTTTCTCAAGGCGGTTTGCTCATTTTTCTTCTCAATTGCAAGCCTTGTTTGCTCATGAATTTTTTTCATCATCTCAGCCTTCGTCCTACCATCAAGACTAGCAATATCATTAGTAGGTAATGGTAATAAATCAAGTGGAGTAAAGGGATTAAAGCCATAAACAACTTCAAAAGGAGACATACATGTAGAAGAATGGATTGTTCTATTGTAAGCAAATTCAATCATAGGTAAGTGATCTTCCCATAAAGTTAATTTACCTTTCAAAACAGCCCTCAACATGTTTCCTAAGGTTCTATTAACTACTTCAGTTTGTCCATCAGTTTGTGGGTGACAAGAAGTGGAAAACAACAATTTAGTGCCTAACTTCCCCCAAAATACACGCCAGAAGTGACTCAAAAACTTTGCATCCCTGTCACTAACAATAGTTTTAGCTATACCATGCAATTTCACAATCTCTTTTACAAAAAGATTAGCAACATGTGAGGCATCATTAGTCTTTAAACAAGGAATAAAACGAGCCATCTTGGAGAACCTATCTACCACAACAAATATACTATCCTTACCATACCTTGTTCTGGGCAAACCTAACACAAAATCCATAGATATATCAATCCAAGGTGAAGTAGGAACAGGTAATGGCGTGTAAAGACCATGTGGTAACACTTTAGATTTATATTGTTTACATTCCAAACACTGTGTGCACATTCTTTCAACATCTTTTCTCATTCCAGGCCAAAAGAAATTTTCAGCAAGTATGTCTAATGTTTTTGGGACCCCAAAGTGTCCCATAAGCCCTCCACAATGTGCTTCCCTTACAAATACTTCACGTTAAGAGCAATTAGGGATACACAACTTATTTTCCTTAAAGAGAAACCCATCTTGTAGGTTAAACCTATCAAGAGGACCCAACTTACAATCTGCAAAAGTTTTGCCAAAATCAACATCATTAGCATAAAGTTCCTTGATTTGATCAAAACCCATCAATTTATAAGTGAGGGTAGAAACTAAGACATACCTCCTTGAAAGTGCATCAGCAACAACATTCTCTTTCCCTTGTTTTTTTTTTTAGCAAAATATACCACTAGGCATTGTACCTAGTGGCTAATATATAAATAAACGAATAAAAATCCCAATCCGGGTCCAAAAGGATACAATTTGTCCTGCTACTACCAGTAGACTATGAAATAAATCTATGTAAACATAGAATCTAATCAGAAAAAACTAATATCATCTATAACATGAAGTCTAAATGAATATTTCCATGTCCTGCAGCTATGATTGACTTCTCCTGCCCATTTCAAGTACCATGTAGCACCACTCAAGCTCTCACCAGGTGCCAAGGTATGCGGAGTATAGGCAATGATCAAGTCGATCCAAGAGTACCACGGTATAGGAACAAGAATTGACTTCCCATCCGATAATTCACTGCAATGAAAAGCTATTGTCTCAATCACCTTTAGTATATGTTGCCCTTGTACATTGTATACTACTATGTCACCTCCAGAATGAGTGTGGAACCACACTAATACCACTGAAAAATGACATAATAATATCCAATATATTCCAAACACATAAATAAGTCATATCTAGC
This sequence comes from Nicotiana noctiflora, assembly GCA_032618575.1. Lineage (NCBI taxonomy): Eukaryota > Viridiplantae > Streptophyta > Magnoliopsida > Solanales > Solanaceae > Nicotiana > Nicotiana noctiflora. The sequence continues at coordinate 20,963 of JASVEL010012288.1, read as the reverse complement.
TAATACTATCTCCATTCCCATGCCAAAACAAATGATCCCGCAAATAATGCTCATGATGTTCCTGCATGTATTGCTTTCACAATTGATCTGCTCATCTAGTGAAACCTTTACTGTGCACACTCCCTTCCTGAAAATTATCAAAACACTCTCAGATTGAGCATGAAAACATGCTGATACCACTGAGCAGTGATTTAACAACCTCCAGTAAGTTAATGAGCACAGTGCTGACGATGGTTGCCTCTCCATTAGTCCGGTGCTTTTCTTTTAGCAATCCGAACTCTTAAATTAGGAATTTGAGCTTTGTCCATGTTGATCAATGCTTTTCCTTTAGCTGGTAATTCTTGAAATGAATGAAAGTTAACTGTACCTGCAAAAGAAAAAACCAAATTAGCTAAATAGTCTGCTACTGTGTTTCACTCCCTTAGTACATGCTGAAATATGACATTGTATGTCCTCTTGAAGTCCTTGATCTTTTTCACATCTGCTGCTATACTCCATGGTACCTCCCATTCATCTTCAATCACTTTTTTCATCACCAACGAGTCAGTTTCCAGGATCAATGGGTGTAACTCCTTCTCCACACAGTATGACAGCCCATGTACTATTGCTTTTGCCTCTGCTACTATGTTTGTTGTTTCACCTATCTCCCTTGCACTAGCAAAAATCATATCTCCATTGTGATCCCTCACACAAAAACCAAAAGAGCTAAGGCCTGGATTCCCCCTCGATGCACCATCGGTGTTGCATTTGAACCATCTATCATATGGAGTCTGCCATGCTACTCTTCTTGTCACTATAACCGGCTTGTATTGCTCGAAGAATTTGATCATATCTGGCCACAACATTGGAATCCCAGTGAGCCATGGATATCTTACCTTAGCCAAATAATGCAGTGTCCTATTTACTTCATGAATAACCCTGCTACAAGACACTGAGCCTCCATGTTTCATTGTATTTCTCCTCTTCCATATCTCCCATAGAATAACTGCAGGGACTGCCTGAAACAAAGGTTTCAACTTGGGACAACATTTAGCATTCCACCACTCCCTTATAATTTGATGCACTTGTATCATGTTGATCATTAAACCTGCAGCCTGGCTAAATGTACTCCACACTTTTTGTGCAGTATCACTGTGCAAGAAAAGATGCTGAAAAGAGTCTTCTCTAGGTGAAAGACAGCACCAGCATTTAGAAACCACCATATATCCTCCATTTCTCCATATATCATCTGTTGGAACCTTTCCTTTCCAAACTCTCCAGCAAAAGAATGAGATTTTGAAGGGCAGTCCTTTTGTCCATAGCCGTGCATATTCTGAACTAACTGGTTCTCTATGTCTCAGTATTTTCCAAGCACTACTCACTGTAAATTTTCCCGATGTTGAAGGCATCCACCTTGGAGTGTCCCAGTACTCATCAGTAGGCATAAATTGTACTTCTTCTCGGATGTGATTTACAATATCTGCTGGAAAAGTTTGATTCAACAGTGCATCATTCCACTGCCCTTCTTCTCTTAAGTCTGCCACCTCCTGAAGCTCCTCATTGATGTGAACATTCGAAGGGACTACATGATACAAAGGCCCCAATCCAGTCCAATTTTCATGCCATATATTAGTAGCTCCCTTGTTCATCTCCCAAAATATTTCATGCTCGACTTCATCTCTGGCTTTCAATATTTTTCTCCAAACATGAGAACCATTCCTATATTGAACCACAGTAGGTGCCTCTTTCTTGCAATATTTGTTCCACATGTAGTTGGACCATAATGATTTTGTTGTCCTGAATCTCCACCATAGCTTTGCAAACATGGCTTTAGACACATCAAAGAGAGATCTGAAACCTACACCACCTTCTTCCTTTGGCAGACATAAGTTCTGCCACTTTGTCCAGTGCCTACTTCTTCCTTCCTTGTTACTCCAAAAAACTCTTGCAAATGTCTTATGGAGATGCTCAATGACATTGTTTGGTGGATCTAGGACAGACAAGATGTGAGTTGGCATGCTTTGTAATACACTTGATATCAATGTAGCCTTTCCTCCATATGACAGTAACTTCCCTTTCCATGAGTGCAACTTTGCCTTCACCTTCTGAATCGGATCATTATAGTAGTTCTTCCTCCTCCTTGTGTAAAAGATTGGACATCCTAGGTATGTAAATGGGAATGTGCCTTTAGAGAAACCAGTTATATTAGCTACTGTAGCTTTCAATCCTGCTGCAATCTTTGAATGTACATAGTAAGAGCTCTTTGCCTTGTTTATCAACTGTCCTGATGTTTTCTCATATAATGCCAAGACTTCCATAATTTTCTGCAAGGAATAAGGATCAGCTGAGGCAAATATTATAGTGTCATCTGCATAAGCAAGGTGGTTCAATGGATCAGACCACTTTGAAAAAAAAAAAAAAAGGTGGTTCAATGGATCAGACCACTTTGGCATTCCAAATCCTCTAAACTGCCTGTCTTCAAATAACTTATTCAGTGATCTAGATAGCACCTCTGCTGATAGAACAAACAATGCTGGGGATAGAGGGTCTCCCTGCTTCACCCCTCTTGTCGAGTGAAAGAAACCTGTAGCCTGGCCATTCACCATCACTGAGTACCAATTATTTGATATCAAATTCCACACCATGTGTATAAAACACTCTGCAAATCCCACCTTCCTTAGTACATGCATCAAAAACTTCCAAGACACCCTATCATATGCCTTGGCCATATCTAACTTGATCACTACATTTGCTGGCTTTCCTCTTATTCTGATGTCAGTCACAATCTCCTGAGTCAGTAAGATGTTTTCAAAAATGCTCCTTCCTTTGACAAAGCCGGACTGGTTCAATGAAACTAATAAGGGCAGTATCTTTTCAAGCCTATCATGTACTACTCTGGAGAAGATTTTGTTGATAAAATTACTCAAGCTGATGGGTCTAAGATCAGAAAATGTTTGCACTTGAGGCTTCTTAGGTAGCAACACTAAGTTTGTGTGTGTTATTGATTTGGGCAAAGGTCTACCCTCAAAGAACAACACAACCAACTCATGGATATTCTGCCCCACAATCTCCCAGCATGCTTGAAAGAATAAGCCCGAGAAACCATCTGGCCCGCTTGCACTCTCACCACTTAGTGCAAAAACAGCATCTTTAACCTCCTTCTGAGTTGGAATTCTACATAACTCCATGTTGTGTTCTGTTGTCACCATGGTAGGCACATTGTTCAGCATTTCAAAGTTCTCAGCATCACCCTCACTTGTGAATTGCTTTAGGTAAAATTCTACAGCAGACTGTGATAGCTTATCTTGATCTTCTATCCATGCACCATCACTATCCATGATCCTTTTCAATTTCAACTTTTGTCTTTTTCCATTTACACAGTTATGAAAGAACCTTGTATTTCTATCTCCTTCTTCAAACCAATTTATACCTGCCTTTTGTTTCCAATATTGTTCTTCAAGGGTCAAATACTTCTTCAACTCTGCCTGAGCTTGTTGTAGGACTATTCTGTTTTCAATCGATGGTTCCTCCTCAAATAGCTGCTCCTTGATTCTCACCACATCTTCTCTAATAGCCAACTGTTTGAAAATATCCCCATAAGTGAGTTTACTCCACTTTGACAAAGCAATTTTCACTCTTTTCAACTTTTGCTTGAACATCAAGAAAGGATCTCCAGTGAAGTCAGCAGCCCAGTTCTGCTTCACCACCTCTAAGAACTCTTCATGTTGTGTCCAGAAGTGCAGAAATTTAAATGGCTTTATAAAGCTCATTGCTTCTTCACCACAGCTCATCAACAGAAGAGCATGATCAGAGCCTGTTCTAATAAGATGTTCCACTTCAATCGTTGGGAATAAGTTCCGAAATGGCATGTTCACCAGAATTCGATCAAGCCTTTTAAAAATGCACTCTGCATTTGGCCTACCATTCCACCATGTAAAAGGGCTCCCTTTGTAACCAAGATCAAAAAGTCCACATGAATTAGCACAGAAAGCAAAATCCTCATATTCAGGAGGATATACTGGCAGACCACCTATCTTCTCTTCCTCTCCCATCACAACATTAAAGTCACCACCAACCAGCCAAGGCAAATCCATATCACTTGCCAGATAGTATAAATTATCCCATAATTCTAATCTTTCAATTGCACAACACTTGGCATATACAAATGTCATCATTATGAATTTACCAAGTTCCCGATGATATACTCTTAGTGTCATTTGTTGTTCAGTGTCTATTAATAGATCCCATTCTACCACAGCATCAAAGAACAACCAAATCTTACCATTCACATTTGAGATTGCAGCTTCCATACCTAGCCTTCTTCTATACTTCTGGAGAAATTTCAACTTTTGCATTGGTTCCATCAGTGCAACAATAAAGAAACCATGCTCCTTCTGCATATTAATAACCCTTTGAAAGGCCTGCTGAGTTTTTACAGACCTTATGTTCCAAATGAGAGTCTTGACCTTCATCTTGACACATTAGAGGCTGCCCTTCCGGGCAAAATTCTAACAGGTGGTTGCAGCTCTTTATGTTGTTTTTTTGTGCTTTTCTTCCCACTTCCAACAGGTGGCAAGGGAATAGGTGCTGTTTTGATGCAAGATTCTAAACCTATTGCCTACTTTAGTGAGAAGTTGAATGGAGCCACATTGTACTATTCAACTTATGACAAAGAGCTTTATGCTTTGGTAAGGGCTTTAGCCACATGGCAACATTACTTGTGGCCAAGGGAGTTTGTCATTAAAACTGACCATGAATCCTTGAAATACTTGAAAAGTCAAGGTAAGCTTAGTAGAAGGCATGCTAAGTGGGTTGAATTTATTGAAACTTTTCCTTATGTAATTTATTACAAACAAGGGAAAGAGAATGTTGTTGCTGATGCCCTTTCAAGGAGGTATGTCTTAGTTTCTACCCTCACTTCTAAATTGATGGGTTTTGAACAAATCAAGGAACTTTATGCTAATGATGTTGATTTTGGCAAAACTTTTGCAGATTGTAAGTTGGGTCCTCTTGATAGGTTTAACCTACAAGATGGGTTTCTCTTTAAGGAAAATAAGTTGTGTATCCCTAATTGCTCTTTACGTGAAGTATTTGTAAGGGAAGCACATTGCGGAGGGCTTATGGGACACTTTGGGGTCCCAAAGACATTAGACATACTTGCTGAAAATTTCTTTTGGCCTGGAATGAGAAAAGATGTTGAAAGAATGTGCACACAGTGTTTGGAATGTAAACAAGCTAAATCTAAAGTGTTACCACATGGTCTTTACACGCCATTACCTGTTCCTACTTCACCTTGGATTGATATATCTATGGATTTTGTGTTAGGTTTGCCTAGAACAAGGTATGGTAAGGATAGTATATTTGTTGTGGTAGATAGGTTCTCCAAGATGGCTCGTTTTATTCCTTGTTTAAAGACTAATGATGCCTCACATGTTGCTAATCTTTTTGTAAAAGAGATTGTGAAATTGCATGGTATACCTAGAACTATTGTTAGTGATAGGGATGCAAAGTTTTTGAGTCACTTCTGGCGTGTATTTTGGGGGAAGTTAGGCACTAAATTGTTGTTTTCCACTTCTTGTCACCCACAAACTGATGGACAAACTGAAGTAGTTAATAGAACCTTAGGAAACATGTTGAGGGCTGTTTTGAAAGGTAAATTAACTTTATGGGAAGATCACTTACCTATGATTGAATTTGCTTACAATAGAACAATCCATTCTTCTACAGGTATGTCTCCTTTTGAAGTTGTTTATGGCTTTAATCCCTCTACTCCACTTGATTTATTACCATTACCTACTAATGATATTGCTAGTCTTGATGGTAGGACGAAGGCTGAGATGATGAGAAAAAATTCATGAGCAAACAAGGCTTGCAATTGAGAAGAAAAATGAGCAAACCGCCTTGAGAAAGAATAAGGGTCGAAAACAAGTTATTTTTAAACCTGGAGATTTAGTTTGGGTTCACTTTAGAAAGGAGAGATTTCCTTCCAAAAGGAAGTCAAAGTTGCATCCTAGAGGAGATGGCCCCTTTCAAGTCCTTGAAAGGATTGGAAACAATGCTTACAAGTTGGACCTTCCTGGTGAGTTTCAAGTAAGTGCTACATTCAATGTTGCTGACTTATCTTTGTTTGATGTAGGATCGAATTCGGGGACGAATTCTTTTCAAGAAGAGGGGAATGATAGCATCACTGATAAGGATAGAGTTTTGGAAGCTCCAAGAAGGCCATTTACAAGATCTCTAGCTAAGGAATTGCAAACTAAGGTTGCTGGATTTCAATGGCAAATAAAGAAGCTTCTAACTATGGAGGAAGAGCTCATGCCCAAAGGAGAAGAGTTGTCTAAGTTTTACAACTATTTGGTTGCTCAAATTGAAGTCCAAGAGGAGGAAGATTTGGTTACACAAATCTGCCCATGGAGTCACCAAATAGGCTCAAAATGAGCTTAAAAGAGTCCAGAAAGAGGTGTTACAAGAACAGCCCAATTGGAGTCCAAACAAATGGCCCAAAACAAGTTGTTTTAAGGCCCAAATCTGCCCCAAAGAGTCTTGGCCGCCCCTCACCTACCAAAGACTTTTCTTAGACATTAGCAACCACCTACCTCATTGTAATAATTGTGATTTCCACTACCACCACCCCACCTAGTTTTTAATGTTATTTTTATGCCTTTGTACTCCTATAAATAGTGTGTTCTTCTGCTTCATAAGGCAGATCATTATTGAGTGAGTATATCATTTTGAGAGTTCTTTTGAACCTTTGTTACTTGTGCTTTGAGATTTATCTTTCAACCTTTACTAGTTCATAGTTCAAGGTAGTAAGATTACTTCTCTTTTGTGATATCTTTGATTCCTTTGTGGTATTCTTAGAAGGCGATTAATACTAGTATTAATTGTTGTCTCAAGTTACTCGTAAAGTGGTCAAGATCCGAATCTATTGTTTTGATTTGCTTTTAAGTAAAGGCGTTTGATTTCTTTCATAAATCAAGACGTTGTTACTTTGATCTTGTCAAGGCTATAGAACTTGCGTTCTTGAAAGTTCTTGGAATTCTTTCCTTGAATCTTTCCCATATCCTTTATTTTCGTCTCTTTAATTCTAGTTGTTCAATTCCTGTTGTTATTGCTGCCGCATTTACTTCTCAAATTCTTACTCTAGTTTGGATTCCCGACCTAGTTGTTATCACCTTCAGAGTAGTTGTAACAGTCAAAGATTGCTTCAACCTTTCTCTCCCAATCAAGATACAAGTCTGGATCCCTTGTTCCCTTGAAAGATGGCATCTGTATCTTTATATTACTTATATTATCATCCTCTATCCTACCTCTTTGTCCCCTCCTATCTCCTCTCACCCTATCAAAATCAATATCATTAAAATCATCAATAAAGTTTGCTTGATTTACAATAGGAGCATGGCGTACATTTCTTCTAGCAGGTGGCCTAGCACTATTATCCCTCCTAAGTTCAGCTATTGTATCATTTTGATCCGTAATGGTATCCCTCATTTCTTGGAGTTGGAGATTCAGCCTTTCAAACTGTTGATGCATGGCTTGCAAGGTAAAATCATTCCTTGCTTTGATTTCAGCTTCTTGGAGAACCATTCGTTCATTATCACTACCTGTATGTGACATCTTTAAAAATTGTATCACACAAATTAGCTTCTTTTTTTCTCTCTAGAAATAACCTTTGAACAAGTACTTTATATATTTATAGTTAAACCTAACTTGTATGTAGTTCTTAGTAGTAAAACTCACATTTTTTCTTTTGTTTTTTTGGGAACAATTAAAAGAAGAAAGAACCAAATCCTAGAACTTTTAGGCTCGGTTGAAATAAGACACGAACAAAAAGGAAAGAATATAAATGTGTAGAATACAGAGAGTAACAAAATCAAGGATCCCCTCTTCTTGTTTCCTTTGTTAATTTTTGGAAACACTTAGATACAAAAGATATATCCTGGAGAGCAAGCAATTGTATTTCTTCTTGTTTTAAATTGGATTTCGTTTTTTTTGTTTTTTTTTTTTGTTTTTTTTTTGGTTTCAATATATCCCAAGAATTATTAAGAACGAAATCTTGATAGAACCGCTCTGATACCACTTGATAACAACTAGGTCGGGAATCCAAACTAGAGTAAGAATTTGAGAAGTAAATGCGGAAGCAATAACAACAGGAATTGAACAACTAGAATTAAAGAGACGAAAATAAAGGATATGGGAAAGATTCAAGGAAAGAATTCGAGAACTTTCAAGAACGCTAGTTCTATAGCCTTGACAAGATCAAAGTAACAACGTCTTGATTTATGAAAGAAATCAAACGCCTTTACTTCAAAGCAAATCAAAACAATAGATTCGGATCTTGACCACTTTACGAGTAACTTGAGACAACAATTAATACTAGTATTAATCGCCTTCTAAGAATACCACAAAGGAATCAAAGATATCACAAAAGAGAAGTGATCTTACTACCTTGAACTATGATCTAGTAAAGGTTGAAAGATAAATCTCAAAGCACAAGTAACAAAGGTTCAAAAGAACTCTCAAAGTATGATATACTCACTCAATAATAATGTGTCTTATGAAGGAGAAGAACACCCTATTTATAGGAGTACAAAGGCATTAAAACAACATTAATAACTAGATGGGGTGGTTGTAGTGGACAACACAATTATTACAATGAGATAGGTGGTTGCTAAAGTCTAAGAAAAGTCTTTGGTAGGTGAGGGGCGGCCAAGACCCCTTGGGGCAGATTTGGGCCTTTAAACAACTAGTTTTGGGCCATTTGTTTGGACTCCAATTGGGCTGCTCTTGTAACACCTCTTTTTGGAACTCATTTAAGCTCATTTTGAGCCCATTTGGTGACTCCATGGGCAGATTTGGGTAACCAAATCTTCCTCCTCTTGGACTTCAATTTGAGCAACCAAATAGTTGTAAAACTTCGACAATTCTTCTCCTTTGGGCATGAGCTCTTCCTCTATAGTTAGAAGCTTCTTTATTTGCCATTGAAGTCCAGCAACCTTAGTTTGCAATTCCTTAGCTTGAGATCTTGTAAATGGCCTTCTTGGAGCTTCCAAAACTCTATCCTTATCAGTGATGCTATCATCTTCCTCCATAGTTAGAATCTTCTTTATTTGCCATTGAAGTCCAGCAACCTTAGTTTGCAATTCCTTATCAAGATCTTGTAAATGGCCTTCTTGGAGCTTCCAAAACTCTATCCTTATCAGTGATGCTATCAGTTGCCATGTGGCTAAAGCCCTTACCAAAGCATAAAGCTCTTTGTCATAAGTTGAATAGTTCAATGTGGCTCCATTCAACTTCTCACTAAAGTAGGCAATAGGGTTTAGAATCTTGCATCAAAACAACACCTATTCCCTTGCTAGAAGCATCACATTCAATTTCAAAAGATTTAGAAAAATCAGGCAATTGTAATAACGGAGCAGAACATAACTTTTCTTTCAACAAGTTAAACGCATCATCTTGTTCTTTTCCCCATTTAAAAATCCTATCCTTTTTGATAACTTCAGTTAAAGGAGAAGCAACGGTGCTAAAGTCTCTCACAAACCTCCTATAAAAACTAGCAAGTCCATGAAAACTCCTAACTTCAGTTACACTCTTAGGTTTAGGCCATTCTTTAATTGCTTTGATTTTCTCTTCATCAACCTCAACACCCTTAGAGCTAACCACAAAACCCAAGAAAATCACACGATCCACATAAAAAGTACACTTTTTAAGATTAGCAAATAACAAGTGCTTTCTAAGAACTTCAAAAACTTGTCTTAGGTGTTCTACATACTCTTCTAAAGTATTAGAAAAGACCAAAATATCATCGAAGTACACCACAACAAATTTTCCATGAAAATCCTTAAAAACATGATTCATTAATCTCATGAAAGTGCTAGGTGCATTAGTCAAGCCGAAAGGCATAACTAACCACTCATAAAGCCCATATTTGGTCTTAAAAGCAGTTTTCCATTCATCTCCTGGATTCATTCGAATCTGATGGTAACCACTTTTTAGATCAGTTTTAGAAAAGATTTTGGATCCATGTAATTGATCCAACATGTCATCAAGACGAGGAATAGGGTGGCGATACTTTACCGTAATCTTGTTGATTGCTCTACAATCCACGCACATCCTCCAAGTTCCATCCTTTTTGGGTACCAATAGGACCGGAACAGAGCAAGGGCTCATGCTCTCTCTCACAAAGCCTTTCTCAAGCAACTCCTCAACTTGCCTTTGAAGTTCCTTTGTCTCTTCTGGATTACTCCTATAGGCTGGCCTATTTGGGATTTGTGATCCAGGTACAAAATCAATTTGATGCTCAATCCCACGTAAAGGTGGCAATCCACTGGGAATATCTTCTGGAAAGACATCTTCAAAATCCTGCAAAAGAGAAGAAGTACCACTTGGCAAAGAAGAAGTTAGCAACTCAGAGATAATCAAAGCCTCTTTATAAGTAAGTAGTATTATGGGCAGCCCCTCTTTTCTTGCATTTAAACACTCTTTCGCTTTTATATAGAAACTCTCTCTTTTTCTTTCCTTAGCCTCTTTCCTCTCACCAAGACTGTCTATTTTTTTATTCGAACCCTCTTTTATCTGTTCTCTCAAATTGCTGCCCTCTCTCTCTTTCTTTTCTTTTTCCACAAGCTCACTTTTTATCCCTCCCCTTGACTTTCCCATTGTTTCCTTTAATCTCTTCTGATCTTCAAACACTTGAGAAGGAGATAAAGGTGCAAGAGTAAATTTCCTGCCATTTAGTTCAAGAGAATATCTATTCTTTCTCCCATCATAAAAAGCAAGGCCATAATGAACGAGAATGCTGGATAATTCACCCAGAATTACATAAGAATGCTACTGGAGCAGGCAAGGAACAGGCGAAGGAACAAGCAATCATTCTGAGTACTGATGTTGTTGGCACAGCAGCAAACTTTACCAAGGTATTATCAAGTGGAAAAGTACTTGGGAAGCCAGTCACTAATCATGCTAAACAGGAGTGGATGAAGGCCAGAAAGAATAAGTATCATAGAGATGAACGAGGTTACATAATTGAGGAGAATAAGGAAAATGAAGATCACAAGAGTAAAGGAAAGCTTAAAGAAGGTGCTGTGATTTCAAATAACAGATTTGGAGCATTAGAGATGGAAGAAGAAGTGCAACCAATTATGCAAATTATAGATGGAACAGAAGATAGAGGAGACAAGGCAATAGGACAAGACCAAAATAATAAGGAGAATAACAAAGTAAAGCAGTGGGAAAGTAAGGGGAATTGCTCTCCTAATCCTACTTCATTTGGGATTGGAGAAGGTCATACAGGAAATTTTGATCAAAAGGATGGTGGAAAAGGATCTGTTGGCAAGGAGGAAATTGCAGCTAGGAAAATAAAAAGGGAAGCAGTGGAGAAGAGCAATATGGTAAGGGAATCAGGTGGTGAATCTACTGATGATGTTGCAGTCAGAAGGGAACAAACCATAGACTGGGTGCATAGGAGATTTGGGACAAGTAAAGAGGAGCTTCAATTATGTAATGTGGCTACAAATCGATCCTGTCAAGAAATACCATCACAAACTCATGAGAACTCTGGACAAAAGGAAGATTTTCATGAGGTCAACTCTGTTAAGACCTTATGGAGTGAAGAGATTGAGATTATAGATAAGCAGACGGCAAAAGAGCAAGTGTTTGGAGGCAAGGAAAAGAAAAACAATGCTAGACATGCTGCCAGGGGAGATGCTACAATAAACGATAGCACTGGTAAAGCTAATGATGAAGATAATGCAAACTGCATGATGAATCAACATGAAAAATCACTGGGGAGAGTTCAAGGAGTAAGCAAGGAAGATCTACAACAAGATGGAACAGCTTTACAAGTGAAGTCTACACGGCAAGCCAATGGAACAGTAAAATCTGGTGTACTTGGGAAGATTTTGGCATCTGTATATGGGAAAGAGATTGATGGGGATGTTTCTACAGATGTATTAAAAGAATCAGAGGTTATACACAAACAACTAGAGCAAGACACGGGAGTTGGTCGTAAAGAAATAGTAAATGCTGCATGTAATACTACAGTGAACCCCGACCTAGGATCTGTGTATGCGCTGCAATTTAAACTTATGCAAGAGAATTTAGAGACCATGGGAAATACCTCGGGATTGCAACATGGTACGGAGGTCACAGAACATGCAATTGTTGCCCAGGATACTGGAGAGATTGAACCTATTCCTGTGGCATGTGCCTCAAGCACAGGGATTGCCAATGCAGATCCATCTTAATATGCCATTAAGGACTCCAAATCAAGTGTTGCATGATATTATTACTCATAAGGAGCTACCAGTTGATATACAACAGACCATATTGAAACAACAAGCACAGATAGAAGATGAGGAAGAAAATGAATCTCTAGCTGAAAATTTCAAAGCTATTGCAAGGGAGGGGATTTATCTCCTAAGTCAGCAGTTGGAAGTGGGAAGAAAAGCACAAAAAAACAACATAAAGAGCTGCAACCACCTGTTAGAATTTTGCCCGGAAGGGCAGCCTCTAATGTGTCAAGATGAAGGTCAAGACTCTCATTTGGAACATAAGGTCTGTAAAAACTCAGCAGGCCTTTCAAAGGGTTATTAATATGCAGAAGGAGCATGGTTTCTTTATTGTTGCATTGATGGAACCAATGCAAAAGTTGAAATTTCTCCAGAAGTATAGAAGAAGGCTAGGTATGGAAGCTGCAATCTCAAATGTGAATGGTAAGATTTGGTTGTTCTTTGATGTTGTGGTAGAATGGGATCTATTAATAGACACTGAACAACAAATTACACTAAGAGTATATCATCGGGAACTTGGTAAATTCATAATGATGACATTTGTATATGCCAAGTGTTGTGCAATTGAAAGATTAGAATTATGGGATAATTTATACTATTTGGCAAGTGATATGGATTTGCCTTGGCTAGTTGGTGGTGACTTTAATGTTGTGATGGGAGAGGAAGAGAAGATAGGTGGTCTGCCAGTATATCCTCCTGAATATGAGGATTTTGCCTTCTGTGCTAATTCATGTGGGCTTTTTGATCTTGGTTACAAAGGGAGCCCTTTTACATGGTGGAATGGTAGGCCAAATGCAGAGTGCATTTTTAAAAGGCTTGATCGAATTATGGTGAACATGCCATTTCAGAACTTATTCCCAACGATTGAAGTGGAACATCTTATTAGAACAGGCTCTGATCATGCTCCTCTGTTGATGAGCTGTGGTGAAGAAGCAATGAGCTTTATAAAGCCATTTAAATTTCTGCACTTCTGGACACAACATGAAGAGTTCTTAGGGGTGGTGAAGCAGAACTGGGCTGCTGACTTCACTGGAGATCCTTTCTTGATGTTCAAGCAGAAGTTGAAAAGAGTCAAAATTGCTTTGTCAAAGTGGAGTAAACTCACTTATGGGGATATTTTCAAAGAGTTGGCTATCAGAGAAGACGTGGTGAGAATCAAGGAGCAGCTATTTGAGGAGGAACCATCGATTGAAAACAGAATAGTCCTACAACAAGCTCGGGCAGAGTTGAAGAAGTATTTGACCCTTGAAGAACAATATTGGAAACAAAAGGCAGGTATGAATTGGTTTGAAGAAGGAGATAGAAATACAAGGTTCTTTCATAACTGTGTAAATGGAAAAAGACAAAAGTTGAAATTGAAAAGGATCATGGATAGTGATAGTGCATGGATAGAAGATCAAGATAAGCTATCACAGGCTGCTGTAGAATTTTACCTGAAGCAATTCACAAGTGAGGGTGATGCTGAGAACTTTGAAATGCTGAACAATGTGCCTACCATGGTGACAGCAGAACACAACATGGAGTTATGTAGAATTCCAACTCAGAAGGAGGTTAAAGATGCTGTTTTTGCACTAAGTGGTGAGAGTGCAAGCGGGCCAGATGGTTTCTCAGGCTTATTCTTTCAAGCATGTTGGGAGATTGTGGGGCAGAATATCCATGAGTTGGTTGTGTTGTTCTTTGAGGGTAGACCTTTGCCCAAATCAATAACACACACAAACTTAGTGTTGCTACCTAAGAAGCCTCGAGTGCAAACATTTTCTGATCTTAGACCCATCAGCTTGAGTAATTTTATCAACAAAATCTTCTCCAGAGTAGTACATGATAGGCTTGAAAAGATACTGCCGTTATTAGTTTCATTGAACCAGTCTGGCTTTGTCAAGGGAAGGAGCATTTTTGAAAACATCTTACTGACTCAGGAGATGTGACTGACATCAGAATAAGAGGAAAGCCAGCAAATGTAGTGATCAAGTTAGATATGGCCAAGGCATATGATAGGGTGTCTTGGAAGTTTTTGATGCATGTACTAAGGAAGATGGGATTTGCAGAGTGTTTTATACACATGGTGTGGAATTTGATATCAAATAATTGGTACTCAGTGATGGTGAATGGCCAGGCTACAGGTTTCTTTCACTCGACAAGAGGGGTGAAGCAGGGAGACCCTCTATCCCCAGCATTGTTTGTTCTATCAGCAGAGGTGCTATCTAGATCACTGAATAAGTTATTTGAAGACGGGCAGTTTAGAGGATTTGGAATGCCAAAGTGGTCTGATCCATTGAACCACCTTGCTTATGCAGATGACACTATAATATTTGCCTCAGCTGATCCTTATTCCTTGCAGAAAATTATGGAAGTCTTGGCATTATATGAGAAAACATCAGGACAGTTGATAAACAAGGCAAAGAGCTCTTACTATGTACATTCAAATATTGCAGCAGGATTGAAAGCTACAGTAGCTAATATAACTGGTTTCTCTAAAGGCACATTCCCATTTACATACCTAGGATGTCCAATCTTTTACACAAGGAGGAGGAAGAACTACTATAATGATCTGATTCAGAAGGTGAAGGCAAAGTTGCACTCATGGAAAGGGAAGTTACTGTCATATGGAGGAAAGGCTACATTGATATCAAGTGTATTACAAAGCATGCCAACTCACATCTTGTCTGTCCTAGATCCACCAAACAATGTCATTGAGCATCTCCATAAGACATTTGCAAGATTTTTTTGGAGTAACAAGGAAGAAGGAAGAAGTAGGCACTGGACAAAGTGGCAGAACTTATGTCTGCCAAAGGAAGAAGGTGGTGTAGGTTTCAGATCTCTCTTTGATGTGTCTAAAGCCATGTTTGCAAAGCTATGGTGGAGATTCAGGACAACAAAATCACTATGGTCCAACTACATGTGGAACAAATATTGCAAGAAAGAGGCACCTACTGTGGTTCAATATAGGAAGAATGGTTCTCATGTTTGGAGAAAAATATTGAAAGCCAGAGATGAAGTCGAGCATGAAATATTTTGGGAGATGAACAGGGGAGCTACTAATATATGGCATGAAAATTGGACTGGATTGGGGCCTTTGTATCATGTAGTCCCTTCAGATTTTCACATCAATGAGGAGCTTCGGGAGGTGGCAGACTTAAGAGAAGAAGAGCAGTGGAATGATGCACTGTTGAATCAAACTTTTCCAGCAGGATATTGTAAATCACATCCGAGAAGAAGTACAGTTTATGCCTACTGGTGAGTACTGGGACACTCCAAGGTGGATGCCTTCAACATCAGGAAAATTTACAGTGAGTAGTGCTTGGAAAATACTGAGACATAGAGAACCAGTTAGTTCGGAATATGCAAGGCTATGGACAAAAGGACTGCCCTTCAAAATCTCATTCTTTTGCTGGAGAGTTTGGAAAGGAAAGGTTCCAACAGATGATATATGGAGAAATGGAGGATATATGGTGGTTTCTAAATGCTGGTGCTGTCTTTCACCTAGAGAAGACTCTTTTCAGCATCTTTTCTTGCACAGTGATACTGCACAAAAAGTGTGGAGTACATTTAGCCAGGCTGCAGGTTTAATGATCAACATGATACAAGTGCATCAAATTATAAGGGAGTGGTGGAATGCTAAATGTTGTCCCAAGCTGAAACCTTTGTTTCAGGCAGTTCCTGCAGTTATTCTATGGGAGATATGGAAGAGGAGAAATACAATGAAACATGGAGGCTCAGTGTCTTGTAGCAGGGTTATTCATGAAGTAAATAGGACACTGCATTATTTGGCTAAGGTAAGATATCCATGGCTCACTGGGATTCCAATGTTGTGGCCGGATATGATCAAATTCTTCGAGCAATACAAGCCAGTTATAGTGACAAGAAGAGTAACATGGCAGACTCCATATGATAGATGGTTCAAATGCAACACTGATGGTGCATCGAGGGGGAATCGAGGCCTTAGCTCTTTTGGTTTTTGTGTGAGGGATCACAATGGAGATATGATTTTTGCTAGTGCAAGGGAGATAGGTGAAACAACAAACATAGTAGCAGAGGCAAAGGCAATAGTACATGGGCTGTCATATTGTGTGGAGAAGGAGTTACACCCATTGATCCTGGAAACTGACTCGTTGGTGATGAAAAAAGTGATTGAAGATGAATGGGAGGTACCATGGAGTATAGCAGCAGATGTGAAAAAGATCAAGGACTTCAAGAGGACATACAATGTCATATTTCAGCATGTACTAAGGGAGGGAAACACAGTAGCAGACTATTTAGCTAACTTGGTTTTTTCTTTTGCAGGTACAGTTAACTTTCATTCATTTCAAGAATTACCAGCTAAAGGAAAAGCATTGATCAACATGGACAAAGCTCAAATTCCTAATTTAAGAGTTCGGATTGCCAAAAGAAAAGCACCAGACTAATGGAGAGGCAACCATCGTCAGCACTGTGCTCATTAACTTACTGGAGGTTGTTAAATCACTGCTCAGTGGTATCAGCATGTATTCATGCTCAATCTGAGAGTGTTTTGATAATTTTCAGGAAGGGAGTGTGCACAGTAAAGGTTTCACTAGATGAGCAGATCAATTGTGAAAGCAATACATGCAGGAACATCATGAGCATTATTTGCGGGATCATTTGTTTTGGCATGGGAATGGAGATAGTATTAGCTATTCTAATTACCAGTAACATCAATTGGCTTCTGTTGATTTCACTGATTCATCGAAAAGGATTAAGTTTGAAGGTTTTGCAGCACACCATAAAAATCATAGCAATTTCTTGGAACTCACGATCATTCACAGACATGGTATGGTTTCTGAGCAGTTTTGGACACTTTGACATGAGTTGCATTGGAAGATCAATTGTGCTATTGCTAGGCATGGTATGCACTCGAACTACATTGTCTCATCGAACAAGGACATATATGAAAATGGAAGTTACAACAGCCATTTGGAATTCGCGATTACATACTGTTATGTTATGGCTGCTTTATATGTTTGGAATATGTTGGATATTGCTGTGTCATTTTCCAGTGGTATTAGTATGTTTTCATACTCAGTCTGGAGATGATATAGTAGTAGACAATATATATGTGCTATGGTTATTGCAGGAAATCGAGGCAAGAGGTGAAAAGCACACAGGCAACATCATCATCGGCATCATTGGCTGGGCTTTCTGCATTGCAATGACAAAGATGTCACTGTTAGATAGCTCAAGGGACACGCTCACTTGGTTTGATTCAATTACACTAGTTCATCGAATATCAACAATCATGGCATACAACATGGAAGCTACAACAGATACTTGGAGCTCACGATCGACTAGTGTCAAGATATGGCTTATTTATGTGTTTGGAATATATTGGATATTATTATGTCATTTTTCAGTGGTATTAGTGTGGTTCCACACTCATTCTGGAGGTGACATAGTAGTATACAATGTACAAGGGCAACATATACTAAAGGTGATTGAGACAATATCTTTTCATTGCAGTGAATTATCGGATGGGAAGTCAATTCTTGTTCCTATACTGTGGTACTCTTGGATCGACTTGATCATTGCCTACACTCCGCATACCTTGGCACCTGGTGAGAGCTTGAGTGGTGCTACATGGTACTTGAAATGGGCAGGAGAAGTCAATCATAGCTGCAGGACATGGAAATATTCATTTAGACTTCATGTTATAGATGATATTAGTTTTATGATTAGATTATATGTTTACATGGATTTATTTCACAGTCTACTGGTAGTAGCAGGACAAATTGTATCATTTTGGACCCGGATTGGGATTTTTATTCGTTTATTTATATATTAGCCACTAGGTACAATGCCTAGTGGTATATTTTGCAAAAAAAAAAAAAAAAACTGCCAAGGACGACCCAGTAATATATGACAAGCTTGCATAGGCACTATGTCACAAAGAATATCATCCTCATATCTACCAACGTTAAATGAAATCATACACTGTTTATTTACCTTTAGTTCACCACTATCATTTAACCATTCGAGTCTATAGGGAGTAGGGTGTTTCATGCATGTAAGTCCCAGTTTTTCCACAAAGTATGAACTAACCACATTAGCACAACTACCACTATCAATGATCATAGAGCAAGTTTTTCCTTTTATCCCACACCTAGTATGAAATATATTCTCTCTTTGTGCTTCATTATTGCTTCCTAAATTGATAGTCATAATCCTCATAACTACCTCAATCATTCCATCACTAGGTAGTTCTAAATCACCTTCATCACTCATATCTCCCTCTTCATCTCCCTCACTCTTTTCACTCTCATATCCTCCATCTTCTTTTAGAATGATGTTCCTTCTACTTGGACATTCATGCATCATATGTCCCCTTCCTTTACATTTATGACACTGAATAGAACTAGAAGGTGTAAAATGTTTAGGCTTGAAGGTTTTACCTCCCTCTTTGTTCTCCAGTTTACCTTTTCCCTTGTCTTCTTGAGGCCGAGAAAAATTCTTCATCTCATGATTTGGCCATGGTTTCTTAGGCATGGTGCTTGTTCGACATCTCCATGAGCCAGTTTGCTTTCTTTTATTTTGATTTTCTACCTTGATACACAAATCAACTAACTCATCTATTGTTACATATTGTTGTAATTCAACTACATCAGCTATTTTCTTATTTAAACCATTTAAAAACCTAGCCATTGTAGCCTCTTCTTCCTCCATACAATTAGCTTGGATCATAGCTATATCCATAGCCTTAAAGTAATCATCTACTGACATGGACCCTTGCTTCAATGTTTGAAGACGTAGTTGTAGCTCTCTTTGAAAGTGTGATGGTACGAATCTCTTCCTCATCACCCTTTTAGCCTCAGTCCAAGTAGCAATTGGTGCTTGTCCTTCTTGCAATCGATCCCTATTAAGCTTTTTCCACCAAATAGAAGCATAATCAGAAAACTCAACAACAGCAAGTTTAACCTTCTTACCTTCAGAGTAGTTGTGACAGTCTTGGAGCTTCCAAAACTCTATCCTTATCAGTGATGCTATCACTGGATCCCTTGTTCCCTTGAAAGATGGCATCTGCATCTTTATATTACTTATATTATCATCCTCTATCCTACCTCTTTGTCCCCTCCTATCTCCTCTCACCCTATCAAAATCAATATCATTAAAATCATCAATAAAGTTTGCTTGATTTACAATAGGAGCATGGGGTACATTTCTTCTAGCAGGCGGCCTAACATTATTATCCCTCCTAAGTTCAGCTATTGTATCATTTTGATCCGCAATGGTATCCCTCATTTCTTGGAGTTGGAGATTCAGCCTTTCAAACTGTTGATGCATGGCTTGCAAGGTAAAATCATTCCTTGCTTTGATTTTAGCTTCTTGGAGAACCATTCGTTCATTATCACTACCTGTATGTGACATCTTTAAAAATTGTATCACACAAATTAGCTTCTTTATTTTTCTCTCGAAATAACCTTTGAACAAGTACTTTATAGATTTATAGTTAAACCAAACTTGTATGTTGTTCTTAGTAGTAAAACTCAGATTTTTCTTTTGTTTTTTTGGGAACAATTAAAAGAAGAAAGAACCAAATCCTAGAACTTTTAGGCTCGGTTGAAATAAGACACGAACAAAAAGGAAAGAATATAAATGTGTAGAATACAGAGAGTAACAAAATCAAGGATCCCCTCTTCTTGTTTCCTTTGTTAATTTTTGGAAACACTTAGATACAAAAGTTATATCCTGGAGAGCAAGCAATTGTATTTCTTCTTGTTTTAAATTGGATTTCGTTTTTTTTTGTTTTTTTTTAGTTTTCAAAATATCCCAAGAATTATCAAGAACGAAATCTTGATAGAACCGCTCTGAATACCACTTGATAACAACTAGGTCGGGAATCCAAACTAGAGTAAGAATTTGAGAAGTAAATGCGGAAGCAATAATAATAGGAATTGAACAACTAGAATTAAAGAGACGAAAATAAAGGATATGGGAAAGATTCAAGGAAAGAATTCCGAGAACTTTCAAGAACGCAAGTTCGCCATGACAAGATCAAAGTAACAACGTCTTGATTTATGAAAGAAATCAAACGCCTTTACTTAAAAAGCAAATCAAAACAATAGATTCGGATCTTGACCACTTTACGAGTAACTTGAGACAACAATTAATAGTAGTATTAATCTCCTTCTAAGAATACCACAAAGGAATCAAAGATATCACAAAAGAGAATTAATCTTACTACCTTGAACTATGAACAAGTAAAGGTTGAAAGATAAATCCCAAAGCACAAGTAACAAAGGTTCAAAAGAACTCTCAAAGTATAATATACTCAATCAATGATAATCTGTCTTATGAAGGAGAAGAACACCCTATTTATAGGAGTACAAAGGCATAAAAATAACATTAAAAACTAGATGGGGTGGTTGTAGTGGAAAACACAATTATTACAATGAGGTAGGTGGTTGCTAAAGTCTAAGAAAAGTCTTTTGGTAGGTGAGGGGCGGCCAAGACCCTTTGGGGCAGATTTGGGCCTTAAAACAACTAGTTTTGGGCCATTTGTTTGGACACCAATTGGGCTGCTCTTGTAACACCTCTTTCTGGAACTCTTTTAAGCTCATTTTGAGCCCATTTGGTGACTCCATGGGCAGATTTGGGTAACCAAATCTTCCTCCTCTTGGACTTCAATTTGAGCAACCAAATAGTTGTAAAACTTCGACAACTCTTCTCCTTTGGGCATGAGCTCTT